>WYDI02009005.1:0-56203 GCA_009867235.2 Psittacus erithacus | reverse complement strand
TAGGGGTAGCAGTAGGGGTAGCAAGTAAAGCAGCTGCTTAACACTGGATGTTCTGAGAAAGCACTTTGTCTGTCACGTGGTTGCTTCAATATTTACTCTTCAACCACCTTCCCTAGCAAATTTACTGTAATAGGTGCATTAAACCAGCAACAATACCACCTTATCTATTTCTTTCTAATTGACTTTTCTAACAGTTTTAATTTCCTGCATAGGAAGTTCCCTATTCAGCTGCCTACAAGCTCACATTTTGTTGTTAGTATGCTACCAGTAAGCATATACTGAGGAATACTTGAAAACTGTTGGGTTATGCGTTCAGTATTGCCTTGGACCTTATAGGCACATCTTTGTCTTAGACAGCTTGACAGTAAGCCAGCACTTCCCTGACAGTTGTTGGGGTTTGAATGTCCAGGGACTGCCTAACTGGTATCTAGCTGTGAGCAAATGCCATCATTAAAATAAACACAGTTGGTTTTTGTATAACTCTGCTTATATTTTTACTGCTATGGGAAGTCTGAGAAGTTAGAGAATATTAAAAATTGGGGCTGATACAACAAAAGGTTGAATTAGCACATGTTTGCATTCACTTCTCGTTCGAGGGGAGCCGTGAATGAAATTCCTCAAGGTTAATGGGAATCATTTTAAATTTTGAAAATGATAAATTCCAATATGTTTTGGTTTGATCATCTGTTATTTATCTAGTATTTTCACCATGAGCATAAAAATGTGTTCACAAAGAAGTGTGGAGTTTTTAAGGAGGTGGATTTATTTTGTACATTGAACATAACTTGTAGGGCACTTTGAGTGTATGCATTGGTAGCACATAGTAATTTTCTGCCTTAGGAGCTCACAACCAAATGCGACTGGAAATAGTAACATACTACAGAAGCTGGTGCTGTGTGTCCAAGTAAGAACTTGGAGGCGAGTTGGGGAGTTTGGCAGGTGAGAAATGAAAGACTGTTTTTAAATGTGGGAAGAAGCACTGAAGAGGTTGCCATGTCAAGTGCAGGGCAAGGATATGAAGAAAGCAATTAAAAAAGTATACTGGGGAAAAATGAAAAACTGGAAGAAAAGAGAGCAGAAATGAAGATGGGGTGAATTTGATCAGGGTTTTGAAGGCAATTGTACGAAGATGTTTGTCAGGAAAACCACTGTATCATATCGAGTGTTGAACTACCTGCCTGTTCAGAGAAATGGGTTGCTTGTGCTTTTGCTTAGATAAAGGGCAGGTTGATGCACCTTGGTAGGTACAGAGGACTTATGCTTCATTTCAGAAGTCCCAAATTAGAAATCAGAGGAGCAGCCAAGCCAGGAGAGAAAGCAGCAGATGAGCATTATACGATCTCTGCTAACAAAATCACATTTCTGAAATACCGGCTTTGCTGTTGCTTTTAACTAGGATTTTAACACTGGATCAAGAGTAGTCACCTATTTGCAGGGATGTGAATGGGCAGAAATGGAAAGAATAAAAGTTGAAGAAATTATTTTGTTACTGGTGTCTTTTATTTACCATCATTGCTTCTGCTCCTTCCTATTTTAATTTCCTGTTACACCTGTTTAACTCACTATGCCATCTACAAAAAGAGACATTAATTTTATGAGCCTACCCAAACAAAACCTGTGAGGTGTCTGCATAATGCTGCATGAAGCTCTTGTGACAGATGCAAGAATACAAACGCAGTATACAGCATACAACCCAACTTTGCTACTCAGTTGTTATTTCCCAATTTGTGTGTACATAAAGCAGAGTCTTTAAGTATATCTGAACTGGAAAACTTGAAAGTCAGTAAAAGTCATAAAAAATGTTTATGGTGTAGAACATTGCCTAGACACAACTTCTTAAGCAGATGTACTGAACGCCATTAGGACCGGGCTATGATGATCTGCAAACATTTCAACTTTTCAACATAAACCCATCATGGCTAATGTTATGCAAATTACAACAATGCTGAGTAACTTTCAGCACCATCAAAGGCTTCTGCTTGTAAATGGAAACATCTGTGAAACTAAATTGACAGAATTGGGTTTTGGTCTTTTTTTAGAGAGCAAACTTGTTCCACTGGCATTAGAAAAAAAACCCCAACAACCCAAAAAACCCCAGAAAACCAAAAAACTAAGGAAGCAGCTAACCTATAAATGCCTGCAGCACTCCCCCATGCAGTGTTCAGCTGGCCTCAGACTCCAGTGTTTTGAGTAAGACATCCTGAAAGAAGTTTACAAAGGTTCATTCGTTTCAATGTTTTTCCATTCATTTACGGTTCATGACTTACAGTTCATGTAACTGTCTTTTCTGAACCAGGCTCATTCAGAATAATGTTTTTCTTAAAAGGGTTTCCTCTCTTTTGTACACCTGCGTCATTCAGATGGACTTAGGCCACTGATTGAAGCAGTGTCAAAGAGTATAAGGTCAAGCATTCTTAAGAATTTCTAAGGGGAGTTTTGAAATGTATTAAGAAGATATTTTTATACCCCACAAGTATCTTTTTTTTTCACTTCTGGTCTCTGATGATATGAAAAACGAAGAGACAGACATTGATGACAGATGCATTTTTGAACTCGGAATGATTCATGCTGTCCTCTGTATTTTGTGGCTCAGATCAGTTCTGGTTTTATCTTGCTGTATATTTTAATCTTGAATGGACTCCTATCTACATTTTGTTGTGCTGTACTCTTTTTTATTGGCATATTGTTAGTGAATGGGAAAAGGGGGAAAAATCTTCAGCAAAGACTTTAACATATTTTTGATTCTAGTATCCATTCCACAAAATAACTCCCCCTGATACAGAGGTCCTGATAAAAAATATGTTTTATATTCTCATACGTTTTATTTTCTCTATTAGCTGAACATGTGCTTTGTGCTGATGAGATTTGGGAATCATAATTTCATACTGTCTCAAAGCAAGAGGATCTATCCAGTCCATTTTGTGCCTGTTTGCCTGGCAGCGCCATTAGAAACTTAATCCTGACAAAACACTTTGTTTTGTAAGTCGAGGGGATGCTCAGGAATGAGAGCTCCTTCAGAGAACTGCTCCTCCTGGGAGCATTGGTTCACCCCCACCAGAACATTGAACAATTTGTTAAAATCTTTCTTTGTTCTTCTGTCATAGTAGTGATGTGCAGTGGAAAGACAATGCACTGGAGGTAATGTTTGCATAGCACCTTTTTTACTGATGCTTAACTTCTTGACAGAGTACCGGTATGGAAAATGATTTTTTGAGGTTAGATTTGTCCTAAGAACATAAAGTAGATTCTGTCAGACTAATGGAGCCCATGGCATTTAGTGAGTGTTTTTCTTTCATACACCCTCTCAACAGTCCAGAAATCAGCAGTTTAAATAACTTCTGTCTGGATCATCAGCTGAAGCAGATATCAGTGGAGTTCCCCTACGTGAACCTGTCCACTTTTCCTTCTTGAAGACATTTTTAGATTCTATCCCTTATGATAACAAGTTCCAGAGTTTATCTGCATGTTGCATTATTTCCTTTTGTTGCCTTTCCTTTGATAGCATGAAAATTAGTGGATGTCTTCTTTATTTACTGTGAATCATTTATTCTGGTTTCAATATTAAGCATTCTTAGAACATCTGAAGAGCAGCAGAATATCTAACCCCTTTTTATCCTTCTACTTCTGAAAAGTGAATAAATATGCACAACATATATTACTTTTAAATTTATCTTCTCCTAATAAATTCTGAATGTTAGATGTCGGAGTTTTAATCCAAGTCATATATCTTTGATATTCTGAGCTGTACATGTTAGGAAGAAGAACGGCTATTAACTAGTTTTTATTGGTTGTACTAGAAATTTAATAATAATAACTCTATTTAGAATAACAGAGTGTTGTGGTTTAATCCCAGCTGGCAACTAAGTACCTTGCAGCTGCCCAATTGCACTTCATCCCCTTACCCCCCACATTGGGATAGGGAGCATAACTGGAAAAAGGTAAACCCCCTTGGACTGAGATAAGAACAGTTTAAAAATTGAAATAAAGTAAATAGTAGTAATAATAATGATGATGATGATGGAGATAGAGAGGAATAAAACCTCCAGAAAGACAAGTGATGCACAATACAAGTGCTCATCACCCACTGACTGATGTCCAGCCCAGCCAACCCCCCCCCAGTTTATATAGTGACCATGGCATGCTGTGGTATGGAATACCCCTTTGGCTACTTTGTGTCAGGTGTCCTGTCTCTGCTTCCTCCCGACTTCCTGTGCCCCTCCTCACTAGCAGAGCATGAGAGACTGAACAGTCCTTGATCAGGGTAAATGCTACTAAGCAACAACTAAACCAACAGCATGTTACCATCATTGTCATCGGACTGAAGCCAAAACAAAGCCCTGCACCAGCTACTACGAAGAAAAGTAACTTTATCCTAACTGAAAGCAGGACACCCAGAAAGTGTGAAGCATAGAGTCTCATAGGAAAGGTGAACCTATAAAATCCTCTTTCTAAACCCGTAGCACTTTATACACCATTTAATGCTTTTCAAAGTGGCATGTGAGAGCCGGACTTGCTGACACCATAGGCATTTCATCTACTGTCTTTGGCAGTGTCAACATTTTTGCCAACTGTTCATTTAAGATCAAGATTATTTCTACAAGTAAGTGGAAACTGGAATTGGCTAATAGGACTCCAATTTTATTATTAGAAGCAAAAAAAAGAAAGGTACTAAAAATGAAAAATAATATATCCTAATTGTGGGAAAGGTTGAGGTATATTGCACAAAAGCAAATAACTATTTATCTGCTGGCTATTTGATTGGAATTCTCCGTATGTTAATCACATGCTTTGTTGTTGTTAATGCCTGATTTACATTGGTCTTGCATTGCAGAGTGCTGACTGACAATTTCTGTCATTTTCTTGATTAGAGTCATCAGTGTAGCTTATTACTATATCAAACTGTTACCACTTTTTGGTTTTTAATGCATTTTTGGTTTATATTTGAAAGGGTACAAGAGTTTCATGATAGTTTCACGATTTCTGTTTTCATAAGCAAATGAAAGGAATCATTACAAAACTTAAGTTAGACAGATCTGGGTTTATATTTGGTTATGAAATAGATCAGTAACAATCACTTGATATATTAGACCCAATCTTTACCTAGATACTCATTTCTATACTGATCTATAGTCAATTATTTTTCAAAAATATGAATCTTAAATGAGAAAACACAAAGCATACTTTTAAACGTGAATAATGTCTTGGCTCTGCAAATCCCATTGAAGCACTAGGACATCCATTAATGTCTGCAAGCAAAAGCAGAAATGAGTAGTGAATCGCCCTACAAGGGATGACTACAGCAAAGGGCTCTGGATTATGCTGCTTGATATCAGCAACATGAGGCTGCCACTGGAGGTTCAATATTAGCCTCACACTAACTCTTACAAGTCTCTTCTGGTCTGTACTAGGACACATTCTTAGCTTGTTGAATGTATGGTAAACAGCTCTGAAAGTCACAAACATTCAAATCATTGGGTACATTATCAGGTGATGGATACTAGCTATCAGATCCTTCACAGAAAATAAATTCAAATAGAATTATCAGAGCAAACAATAACCAAAGATCTGACATTTACAGTATTGTTGGTATTTCCAGTCTCATTTCATTCCAAATTCATCTTGATTTTGAGTGTAATGTTGGCTTATTTTCCCTAAGAAACAGCTAAACATATACATAAAAATGTCCTGATACTGAATGTCATGTTTCTGTCTTCCTTAAACTATCCGTTTCAGGGCAAACAGTAAAGTAACTCTCCTAGGTTTGTTCCATTGTTTTGCAATCAAATGATTAAATACCGTACTAAATAATCCAAACCCAAGGTAGAAGGAAGCATTACATGCAGTGACAAAGCAGTGGCGCACACATGTGCATACACACACACACACTGTTTTCATAGAAACCAGTGTTATTTAACAGCATACTATTGCAGGTAATCTCTTCAAAGTGAGTTAACATTAGAAATGCATCAAGTACTATATAGAATAGCAATAAAATGAGTAGTCCATAAAGAACAATAAAAAAACCTTCATAAATAAAAGTGCTTCTTTGAATAGATTATAACTATCAATTCTATTGTATTTACTCATACATATGTATGTAAGTGCATGTGTGCATGTGTATACATATATACGCACAGTCATACAGTTGCCCTGATCACACTAACCTAGGTACACAGTTTTCTGTGCACTTTGAAGTATCTTTTGCACATTTGTGGCATTTTTCTGTGCATTTTACTAAGCGTTGGAGTAAGGAGAAATTCAATTAGCAATGAAAGAGTTACTGTGAGGAGTAAACTGAATGCTGCATTGTGATGATTTTGGTGTTATGCTTATCGTACTCCTAGGGACACACTCGATGACTGAATTTCCAGAACATCCAGCAAATACCATCTAGTGAATAAACATTAGCTTCTTTTTTCCAATTCACAAATCTTATGTTGCGCGTTGTTGAAAAAGCTTATAATAGAAACATGTTTTACTGATGATGAAATTACATTTCTCAAACTGACTATATTAAGCTCTTTGCTGGAGAAGAGTTGTACAAATGCAACATGATTAAAGTCATGATAAACAAAAAAGAGAACGTGAGGGGATGTATGCAGTATTTATGTACAAGCATTAAACAAGATGCACACAACAGAAATAAATTATGTTTTTCTTTACAGCACTGTTTCTTGGTTTTGTAAATGCATGAAACCATATGCTTGTTTCACACACAGCACTTGAGGTACTTACTTGCCTCCTTGGCTCTAACTTCTTACATTTTCTTCCTCAAACACTTAAGGTAAATAAGGAGAAGAAGGTAAATATTGCTGATCCCACTTGTAACAGGAATATTCAGATAGTGTTGAAGTCTAGAGCAGAGAGACTTGAAACTGATTATCAACAATAATCTTAAGACCTCTGTGGAAATTTTTCAGAAGGACAAATGGATTGAAAATGTGACAAAAGACCTTTTAGAAAGTGCAAATGACTAAAATAAGGTTGGTCATTGATTTCATTACTCCCTAGCTTAGGATCTGAACATATGAGGAGACTTCTTGAAAACTTTTGAGACTGCTTCAGAGAGGAAGGAGAGAAAACAGCTTCTTCAGCTGAGTAAGGGCGGACTGGCCCAGCTGCTGCTTTGGAGTGGGTTTTCTGCCCTTTTCTAGTTCCTTTGCCCTATGCAGAATCACTCTAGATGAAGGGCTACAGAGCTCATTGCTGGGCTAGCTCTCCTGCATGTTGGGAAAATGACTTCTCACCTCTCTCCTACTGGCTGAGTTCCCTCTCCTTGGCACCTGCCCTCGGTTAACAACACATTCACTGAATTCCTTGTGTTTCAGCCATACAGTACATACACATACGTATGCGTACACAGACTCCATGCTACCAACTCTTTCCTTTCTTTCCTTTCCACTTCTCCTTGTACAGTTACTTACACTTCCATAAATTGAGTAATGCAAATCAGAATCATGCAGTGCTACTTTAAGCTATGGGGACAATAATGAGCAAGGGCATGTCAACCATGACCCAAACCTTCAGAGAGCTGTAGCAAAACAGCTGGCTTGCCTTTCCAAAGATGTTTTACATGTTGATTTGTTCAGACACCCCACTGCCCCAAGGACTGTTAGACCCAGAGAAACTTTGAAATAGATTTCTGGTTAAAACAGGTAGATGAGCTCACTTACATGTTTTTTTTCCCAGCTTCAGACTGAATGACTGTGGGGAGCTGGAGGAGGGGGGAAGGGGGATGGAGAAAGGGATAATTTTAGAGGAAAAGTGGAGGTTGTTACCTTGATTGATTGATAAAATGCCTTTGGCTCCCAGAGACAGGGAAAAACTTGTGGTCTGTACAGATGGTTCAGTTCACAGAATATATTAACAGGTGAGGAAAATCTCATGTGTTTGTGTTATATATTATACTTTAAAATGTGGGGCAGTCTCATTCACTCTCAAATGCATATAGAATCTGGAACTTGATATACAAGCTATTACCATTGTAGGATGAGAAATTTACTAAGCAGACATAAATTAGTAACATTGGAGCTGTCTAAAACTGTTTCTGTGACATTTTATCTTACAGCACTTCAGCTAGCATAGAGTATAGGCATTAAAAGACATGCATGAGTATAAACTGAAAGCTAATTTTTAACAAGCTTTGCTGTTTTCCTAGTGTATTTTAAGTTGACTTTTTTCCTCATAGAACTTGTTACTAATTATCATACTGAGTAAAACCCTTAAGGCACTGCCTGGATACCAATGACCATATGATCTTCACTTGTTTTGAATCTGTTTGGTTTAGCTGTCTAGTTCCTGAGTGACAGTGACCACTTTGAAATTGGTGCAAATGGGGTGAAAAATAAACCATTTACACTCTGAGAATGTTCTGTTCTGGCAGACCAAATATGTCCATTACAAGGGACATTTGACTTCTACAGTGAAAGCCAGTGAAGCATAACTCATTGATGCTGTAGGTAGGCTATGAACAGGCAATAACCACAGCCCTTTTTGCCCTTTGGGGTTATAAAATAGATTAATTGTAAGGCAGAAGATGATAGAAAACCGAATTAGAACAAATATATGCATACATTATACGAATCCTGAACTTCAGGATTCTCCTTAGTATGTACCACACATGAAAGAAGAACTCTTTTCCACTGTAAATTAGTATGCTTTGAGTTGGATGTAAGTGTAAGAAACAGGACTGCAGGGAGCCTAGAAGTTTATTGTCTTCCTAGTCAAAATCCAAGATCATAAGCTTGGGTCAAAATTAAAATAGTAAAATATTTTCTATGGAAATTTTGCAAAGATTTTATTTAGAGGCTTTTTTGGTGGTGATGGTGGTTAAACAAGATGGCAAGAAGCTTCAGGATTTCTTCAGTATTTCTAGGATAATATGTAGGGTCTACAGGGTTTCTTTGGGGTTTGATAATGGCTTTAGGTGTTTTGACCTCTCCAGACCTTAGACTGTGTGAAAATACTCCAAATTTGATATTGTTGTTTATTGGTAGTAGGCAACAGACAACATAGAACAAGTGTCATTAAGGTGTGCTGGAGTGCAGCTGAGGACATGCTCTCTGCTGCCTGGAGAAATTAATGCACCCGCATGTAAGAGAGATCAGCTGCTACAGCTTACTGTGGCTATGAGTAGTAATTATCAGCTGATTTCAGCCTTAGTAAACCCCTGGATCCTGCCCATTAACATTAGTAGCCTTTCACAGATCTGACATTGCACTTCTTTTGCCCACAGAGTGCTGAACAGCAGCGTGACTGGAAACAACCTTCGGAATACTTTCTGTGAATCATGTCCTCTACCATTGCCATTTTACAACTCTGAAAAGTAGCTATAAATAAATACTTAGAACATGGGTACCTCTGAAGGATACTGATGGATTTATAGGCTAGAAACTGATGACAACCAACGAATTAATGCATTGACTATTTCAGTATCTGTCTGTAGATGCACTAAATCATAAAGCTCAGTGAAAAAAAAATTATGGTAAATATGACCTAGGCATGAGTTAAGAAAGAACTTTAATTATTTCTGGTTCTCTTCTCCGTATGAATTTATAGATCCTTACCCTGCTAGGTTGCAGGACATACTACATCACAACTGTCTAAACTAGTTAAGGGAACTGATAACTGCCTTAAACCTCTTCATACTGATTTCAGCTTTCTGGCACTGTGCTAGGAAAAGCACTTGTGTAGTCATGAGAACTGATCTGGCTACATAAAAAATATAATGATTTTTCAGACACAAGTGCCCTTCTATCTGCTTTACAGCACTACTCTTAAATGCAGAACATGTGGATGGAAATGAGTGACGAAAGGCTTTTGCTACCAAAGTGAGATACAAGTCAAGTATCTGCCACTGCCACACACCCTTGCACAGTCTTCTCAGATCATGGTATGGCTCAGAATACCATGAAAAGAGTTAAATGTGATGCAGATTACTCAGTCTGGTGAGGAAATGAAGGCCTGGCACAGATGCAAGGTGAGGTCCAAAGCCCCCTGACACTAAAGAGAGCCTCGTAACAGATGTCATTGGCTTTGACTCCAGCCCAGAAGTCAAATGGCTGTTTTCTAGAAAGACTGCTGAGGATGATAGAGGAGGCCTGCGCAGAAGAAGGTAGCCACACCTGAAACACTACAAATCAGTGCTCCAACGTGTCTAAGAAAGAGCTTTTAGGAAAGAACATTTCTGCTACAAATAGGATTGGCTGTGCTCGCTTGCTTCCTGTGAACACAGTTGACAGAAGAGTGATGTATTACTGGGTTTGTTGCGTGAAACCCAAACACTGAGTGCAAGAGACTAGGACTTTTTTCCATAGGAATTGTTCTAATGACAATCCTTCATGACATGGGTGGATAGTATAGGAGTCAGGAACACAGCATCCTTTTTAAACAATTCAGACATGAGATGACTGATTTATTTCCTGACGCTGTTTTGGAAACATAAACGCAGGAATCATTTTTCTGACAAACTGCCAAGCCAACTAAGAGCTTAGAAAAGTCTTTAAGAAGTAAGAATGTCTTTCCCATGCTCTTCATTATAGAATTTGCTTTTAGATAAGTATCACCAAACACCATACAGCAAGAGAAACAATTATAAGTTAGGGAGAAAAGCAAGATTTTTATGGAGAGAATTTAAGAGAAAAACTGATTTATTGTCTCAGAGTGAACAAAGAAAAAGAGAATTCTAGAAAAATAGGGAGAAAAAAACCCAACCACAAATTAAAAAGTGACTTGTGACCTCAGACTCAGAGAAAGGAATAGAAAGAGACTGGAATAAAGATCTGGATTGGATAGTCTATACTGACTGGTGCTTTTAATTTTGCCTATGACAAAAAAATCCCTTAGTTCTTATCAGAAATAAGAAAAGATCTATTATTCTATACATGCTATGTTTCCTAAAGCTAGCAAGTTGCAGAGGGTAAGCTAAATCAACAGTTTCTTTATTTCACATGTACTACAATGGGTAAGCTACTGTATATTTTCATCCCTTTGATTGTAAGACTGTATCTGAGTAGCAATGCCCTTTCTTCTAATGCTAACACATTATACGAGACTCTTCTGAGCTTTGATTGAATGTTGGAAAGTGTTTGTACTGAGACCTCTTTAAGCGAATGAAAAAAGAAGTTGTAAAGCACTGAATATCAAGTTCTCCTTTGGAGCTTTTTTATTTGAAGTTCTCATGGACATCAAAGATGTTGATGAATCAGTTCTTCAAACACTTTTTCCTTCCACAGGATGTCATTTATGTAGAAAGTAGGAATATGCACAAGAGATACATTTTCTTTTTCAGATGGCTCATTTTTTGTCATGGTCACTGAGACATGGTGTCTTCAGGGTTTTGTTCAAAAAGAAAAATGAGTCTTTAGGACTTAAAATGAATAAGATTGCTTAGGGTTACAGAATCAGTCAGCAGTACAGACCTCCAGAAGGGTTTATGTTGGGTCAGTTGTTTAGAAATGTATTTCCAAGAATCCTGAAACTTCATCACGGTCAGGTAATACCAGTACTGAGCACTGACTTGTGCAACTTTACCCTGATAACTCTTTATGGACAGGTTCTCTGGACAATTTGTGAATATTCTCACTACACATCCTATCTTTTAAGAGAGACATAAGTCATATTTGACGATTTCTGTGATCTCTGCGTCAGAGTAGCGAGCCCTAAGTACCTGGGAGCTCCGAGTATGTTGTTCCTTCATGTTAACCTTCACAGTGAGTTAAATATTGACTTCTGGACTAAAATCTTTTAGACAATGCCAGGATAGGGACTGATGTTATAATTGCCCATGTTTCTGAAAGTTGTACTTTTTTTTTGCTATTGCTATCCGAATGCTAGCAGTGCTTTCTATAAGTCTTATCTGTGTCAAAAGTGGATGAAAAGCAAGAAAAAATAAGATTGATTTTTTTTATTTTTTTTAAGGGAAAGATGGAAGGAAGGAATATTTTTCCAAGAAGTTCTATAACTTACTTATGTTTACTTATCAGCTTCCTTATTCAATAAAGCACTTTGTACCTGGGACCATAGGAAAGAAGAGAAAAAGTAATTATAGCATAAGAACTGCAAAAGGGGGCAACACAACATGATGAGAAGTAGTCTTAGTGCAATATAATGGTTTGAAAGAGGTTCTGCTGCAAGAGACTACTTACAGACAGGTATCTCTTTCTCTCCTATAAGTTTTCATATGCTGCCTCACCCAGCGTTACTCTGCAAAAGGCTCCAACTTAGAGCTGCTTTAATAATCACAACAGGGACGGACAATAAAGTGGAAAACTATGTATTTGATCCTTCACATTTAGCTGCAATGAATACTTTGTTTGCAGTGTGCGTTTGCATGCTATAAAAGGGGAAAAGACTAGAAATATATAAAGGGAAAAATATAAGAATGGCTCTGAGAGGTTTTTCTCTAGAAAAACTCTGAGGGGCCACCAGTGGTGAATCTCAAAAACAAAAAGAGCTGAGCATGGCCAGAGTACAGCAAAGCAAATTAGTTTATGTATAGCATTTAAAAAAGATCGAAGACTGCAAATCCTACATAGGCAGAATGGCAATCGCATCCTGGATCATTTCATGCATCGTAGCAGAAAACTAACTCTAGTCAGTCACAAACAGTTAGAGCACGATCTTGCTGTGAGGTGAGATTCCTTCTTCTGCTGTCAAGACAACTCAATAGGTGCTAATGGTGTAAGTTTATTTGGCAGCCCTACTCTATACAACACTGTGGATATTAATAGGGGCCTTCAGGCATTCATAAAACATTAAAGATTTTTATTTTTTGCCATTTTTTAAAGTGGGAATAATATACATGCAGTTATAAACTGAACACTGCTGCCCATAGAAAATTAATAGTACTGTAAAAGAAAGAAAATTATGGTAATAAAAATATGTGTATAGATCAAGTGAAGGATGGAGTCTGGACAAGTCTTCCAGAAAGGCAAGAAAATACTTTGTCTTTATGCTTTTTCTTTGTGTGGATTCTCAGCTGCTGGGACACTGACTTGCTATGCAACATGAGGAGTGTCCTAACACTGTTGTTTCCTCACCAAGCAATATCTTGGAATTATTCAGCCACTGAACAAAGGATAGAAGTTCAATGCTGACAGTGATTATAGACACTTGCAAAAAATCAGTCAGCAGCTTGTGTTTATTCAGCGGAGTAAGCAGCCCAGTCTCACGAATGCTTTTAAGATTTCAAGTGCCAAAGTCCACTCCTCGTGTTTACCAAACTCAAACTAAGTAATGAATTAAAGAAACACATTCTAGTAAAGCAGAAGTTAAGTTGTGCTGTGAGGGAATGCATGCATCCTACAGGGACTGATAATACCAGTGCACTAGAGAACTTTCTCACAGTAAGCAGATTGAAAGCTGACACACATTGTACATGGTCTTAGCACGAAATCAAATGCAACACATCTTTTATTTTTGAACGGCAACTTAAAGCAAGGTCTACAAATGTATTAGGGAAACTTTTTTCATCCATACTTTAAAACAAGCTTGCAGATTGTAAAGGTTAGAAACATCTGAAGGAGAATAGCTCTGGCCACATCTATTTCCTATGGTTATAGAAGAGTACACGCTTTCAGTAGCTAGGTAACTGGAAACACTTCCCTTTAGCAAGTTAGCCTTTGAACACTTCCTTTCTTTTAACTAAAGAAAAGGTAAGAAATACGAAATTAGGTTAATAGATGGCCATGCCAAAGAGACACATGCACAACTTTTTCTCTTAACTAGTGAACAGGACCTTGCAATAAAGACGTACAGTGTGATTGCTCCTGAAGCCACTAAAACTTTCTTTGTTCTACTGTTAGACCGCTTTGGAGATCTGCTTGAGAAAGTCTTTCACTGAGATTTTCAAAGACAAAGAGTGGTACGAGCTGCTTGTTTAGTCACTGAAGTGTACAGGAAAAGGCAACCAGATCCTCAATTTGACCTTGAAAAATGAAATACTTTGAAGTACAGGATTTGTTCCACATCAGCAAAGTAAAAACTGTGGATGCTAGGCTTTAATTTGGTATTGTCTGGAGCTCTTTTATCTTGCCAGATTTCCAGAAGACATTTATCTTCAAGTCTCTGGGGAAAAGTAACATTCACTATTCCAAACACCTTCAAAGGCAACAGAATATAATGTGTTTCTGCTACTGACATTAACAGATGAAATATCAATTATTGTCTTTAATAAGGACAGAGAAGGTTTTTTTCAGCCATCAGTGAGAACCGGAATAGCTCCATCATATTTGTCCTTGGATTTCTGAAAGGTTTTCAGAACCTTTCAGAGATGTAAGTAATTCCAGAGAGCTCCAAATTTTGTACTAGGAAGGGAAGATGTTCATAGCAAGAAAGTAAATAGTTATGGTGAGATTTTAATGGGGTACATTTAAATTTATGGTTCTTGTTTTATGCCTTATAGTTGTATTTTAATAAAGACATAAAAATGTGTTGAAAGGACATCTCTGCATATCCGTATTTTTATATTTTACCTTCATAAGCTGCAAACATACTGAGTGTTCTCTTGCTAGTTCTGAGTAGTAATATACCACCATTAAACACACCAGTAAATATGTACATTATCAATAACATTAGACCTCAACAGAAACATTGCTTTGGAAATAAGTCACTGGAAATACATTACTTCAAATATGCAACCATCCTAAAAGAAAAAGTTCACATGTAAATCAGTCCATCCCAAAAAAAGAAAGCAAGGACTCAAATCCCATAGAAACGGGATGTCAGTTTCACAGGCCACTTTTAATGGTGCATATTTCTTTTCCTTTTCCCTCTGATATTTTTAGTTTCTGTAAGAGGCTGAAGTGTTTTCTGCCCAGATGCTTGGCAGACATTCTTGGGAGAGCTTTTATTACAGAGATACAAACCTTATCTCCCTAGAAAAGGTTTCCAAATCAATGTTCCCAAGTGATCTGTTCAGAGCCCACAAGTACCAGAATACTGATTTTCTGCTCAGGACTGGAGAAGAGGTGAAGCAGGATAATGTAGAAGAGGGTTGATGAGATGGAGTAAGGAGCACAGCTGGGCACATGCAAAGGAGCAGCAAGGTCTGCATACAAAGAAGATTTTTGGAGGTGTGCGTCTGAGAAGGGTAAAGATGCCAGTTATCAAGTAGGGGAGGAGTGGTCACTGCTTTTGCATACGCACATGGCCTGACACAGCTCAATATGCAGGGACATCATCCTGATGGCAGCCAAACTGCTGCTGCATCACCTGCAATTCAACTATTGCTGGTTGTAAGAGCTGTGATGAGGCATCTTAAGAAGCAATGAGAGTGCAAGCCTAACCAAATCACATCCCGCATGGTTTATTTGGACTCTGGAACTTAGTAAGGCTATGGAATCTATCTAGACAGAACATGATAACAGCTACCATCATTCTTGTCCCAATAATCTTAGAAACACAGTTCTGCTGCATCTCACCTGTTGCAACTGAAATTTGGTACCACTGTCATTCAGCTTTCATCCTCTTCCAAATCACAAAATGCCCAAATCTGTTTTACCTGGCATTTGAATTTATCAACAGGAAACACTGAAAATCTGTTGTGCTCTTCCACACTGAGCTTCTGGATCCTCATGGTCTTCTTTTAAAGGATTTTCATTGTTTTTAAACAACTTCAGTTCATAAATCTTTTGTTGACAGGAGAATTAAGAGCAATTCCTCTTACATACTATTTCAGGAATCTGCACATTTTCACATGGTTTGGCTACTCAAGATGGGAATCTGTGCTCTACTTCCTTATCTTATAATATGTCCTACAAAAAAGTTTTGCTGACTATTTTCTTTGGCCTGTGGAGGAAGCCATGTGATAAAATTCTGTCTTGGACCAAGAAATTTGCAATGGACATATGATCTGAATGAAACACTTTCTTTCAAACTGAATGCAAAACTAAACGTCTATCTTGACCCTTTGGGATGTGGGTCAAACTGGTGGTATCCTCGTGCATATATGGAATTATACAGCCTCCAAAAAATTATGCTTTTGCAATCCATTTTCCTAGCATTACATGAGTCACAAGAAACAAATAACAAAGAGCAGCAAATAAAACATACTTTTTTTCTCTGCAATCTTGCCTATGGCTAAAGTGTTGGGGTGGTCCACTACAAATAAACAAACAACAAAACTACATGAAATAAAGCTCAACCATCTGAGGAAAGATGAGTCAAACTACAGCGAGGTCTAAAAGGAAGCTTTCATAACAGCTATGCATGGCACATCTCACAGATGCTGTAAAATACACTGTGACAGCAAATGGCTTAACCTCTGGTTGGTCTTGTATTACACAGCCACTGCTCTAATGCTTGGACAAATGAACATGTTGTAATCTGCATTATTGTTTTTAATTTAAAAATTAAACAGTAATTAAAAAAAGGATTCACACTTACAATTTTACCACTGGAAGCAGGTAAGAAAACACATGCAGAAAAGCCACGGATAACATCTTTCATTTTAGGAAAGACATATTTTTAATTGCCTTTCACTTGAACTAAACTGGAGTGCTGAAGAAGGCTGGAATGGTCAATTAAAATACTCCATTTTTAGTAGTCCCTTCTTTCTGCTCGGTACTGGGTTTTATAATTCATTTTTCCTTATACCCCAGAGGTTTTCGAGCAGAGCTTTCCAAGGATGGAAGATTAATACATTACTAGATTAATATATCATTTTAATGTAATTTCTTGTACATACATGCTCACAAGCACTAGCAAGCAGCAAAAGCAAACTATAATAAGTTCTTTAGACCCTCCCCAGAGACCGGAAGTCAAGCTGTAAGCTGAATTTCTAATGATGTTATTGCTACAACATGCAGAAGTTCCAGTTTCATATTCATTTATGCTCATATTCTCAGCTAACAGCATAAGGGTGGGGGAAGGAAGCCAAGATGTCAGCTTTTAAGAGCCTGGCACTAGCAGCAGAAAGTTGTTATCCATGTAGTGGATGGCAAGAAGTAATTTAAATGGCAATTAATCTAATAAGCCAGCTATCTCAGCATTTGTAAGTCAAGCTTATGGGCCCTCAGAACACAGATTTCCCCCTCTGCTGAAATCAAGGACAGGATGCTGCTGTCCTTCCGTAATAACCGCATCCCTGTTGCATCCCCACCCCAGCAGCTTTTCCAGACAGGCACTCTTTTCCCTCCCCTTTATGAGAAATGCACAGGGACAGGAAGGAGGTAGAGAGCAGTCCAACGCTGGACTGCTTGACTCACTCATGCCTGTCACATTACATTAAAAGGACTTTTAACATTAAGTTGGTCCAGCTAGCAAAGCTTTGCTGGGGATGAGAAAAAGAAAGGAAAAAGGGAAAGAAAAAGAACAGAAAACCAGGAAAATGAAAAAAAAAGGGCAGGGGGGAGGAGGAGAAAAACATGTTGCTGTGAACCCTTCCATTTCTCTATACAGCCAGATCTGCTGCAAGATAGCAGAAGGTGTTGTGCACAGCTCCATAGCTGATTAACAGCACAGCTATCTTTTTTATTCAGTTGCACATAGAAGGGAAAATGCAAAATGAAATAGTTTGCCAAGTACTTTACTACTTTGTTCCCACTCAGCTGTCTTCCAATAAGCATTTTCCTTGTAACTGAAGAGTCAAACAACACATCTTACACTCACTGTTATGCTATTAACTGCCAGCTATATAATATACAGATTATTTCTATGTTTTATATGTTGCATATTCTTAACTGTTATCAATAATTGGTTTCTAACTGAAAAGTCCCTTTTTTCTGACACATTTTTTCCATTGTGTTATCACTAATACCTTCTTTTTTGGCTATTGTTTTGTACCTTATTAGGAAAACTAAACTGAAACCTGGAAGCATTCAGTATGCAATCACTTCTATTGGCAGTGATCCTATAGATCCTATATGGCATTGAAGCCCCAGTGATGAATGTAAGCCATTAAACTGAGCAGGGGCGCGGGGTGCATGTCTCCTCCAGTGTGCTTGTGCCTCCTCAGAGGGTGAACACCACAGACACAGAGAACTCAGCCAAGATCAGTACACTGAGCGCTGTCTAAATGTAACATGTCAGCCACTGCTGCCTGAAAATTAGTGTAATCAACTACAGGGTGCATTTCTGTGCATCTAATATATGAAGCTAATCACACTGAGCTATAGCTGCCTAATGCTAATGTCAACATGATATGGTGAATGAAGTTACATAGTATGTCAACGCTGGCTGAAGGTACTCAGAAGATACTATTTCCTTGGGAATCAATGAGAAGTAGAAGCATTGACTCCAGCAATATGTATTTAACAGAAAATAAAAAATAAAAGTCATTCTTTCGTGCTACAGATTTCACAAACGTCAGCTATATATGAAACTGCTGCTGTTGTACGTGTACCATTAGTGTGTTTTATAGGTCCTATTTATATCTTTGATAACTGGAAAAAAAATGAATCCCTTAGTTACAGTCAGATATGTTAACTGGAATGCACTGTTGAAGCACATTGTTCCTCTAGACATCTTTTCAAAGTAGCAATATAATAAAGTATTGACTATATATGAACTGAAGGAAAGAATAAAGGCCTGTTGTCACCAAATCACTGAACTTTGGTGATTCAAGTTTTGATCAATAATGTATTAATTTAGATCCCTGAGCAGAAACCTTTTACCTTTTTCTCCCTCCCACACTTTCTGTCTTTCTTTTTTTGGTCTCTTATCTCTCAGCATTTCAAAGGGACCCCCATCATGGTCCTATGCAATGAAATGGAGGCAGTGAAATTGTGAAAGGTTACCAAATTGTAACTTTTATATAAAATGTGTTATTGTGTTGCTGTGAAAAGTCTTTTTAGTTATTGCAATTTAACAGGGAATTGTGAGTGAACTTTGGAGCACTCACCCTCTTATTATCAAACTAACAGCAAACACTATCTTTTCATCTGTTGCCGTCTGCCTTAGCTGACATCTTTTATGTCCCAGGCAAGCTGTAAGATTCTCAGCTCTAGGTACCCTCTCAGGAATGCTCAGCCACATATTTTCGGATTATCGGATTCTAGGAGATATAATTTCTATTTGGTGGTAGCAAAAAAAATGGAATGGATTTTGTTAGATACAAATTTGCATGTAACTATGTACTTGGTTATTATGGATATTAACATGAGTAATATCTAAAAGTATTATTTTTCAAATATTTTAATGGAAATAGAGATATCTTAGAGCTGATATACTTCACTGTGATTTAAGAAATCCTGTACCATGTGTGCCATAAACTCCATGTGTGACTATGTACAAGTCATTTTGGTTGCCAATTAAGAAAGCCCTGGAGAGCATGTTTAATCTGAAAAATATGTCCTTGTTTATTCAAAAGGAGTAACATGTACTTAATCCTGAACTATAACCTTTATACTTTCTGACCAGGAAGAAGACTCTTCCTATGCCTACACTTAGTTATGTCGCTTCAGCTCAGGAGTGCTTAATATCAATCAGGTCTCTTGTTTTTCTTTCCACTGGAAATGAGGAACTCTGAGTAATTCCCTGATCTGCCTTTCCACTTTGGACTGTAATCTACCTAAAGTTTATAATGTGTTATTTAATAGAAATGTCATCTAATGTGAGGCAGCCTGGTGCCACTGTAATACAAGTAATAAACAGCAATAGCTCATAATATAATCTAATGGCTTTTTTCTTCTACAAATAACCTTGTCAGTGGCAATGTCTTATACTAAGGTTCAAAAAGAAAGGAAAAAATACATCAAAGTTCATATATTTTTGCAATTAGTCTCATGATGATCTGCAAGCATGGCCTAATTTATGTGATTACTTGATCAAGTGAGATAGATCTCTTTAAAAACTGTGATCTGCAATTACTGGAGAGAAAACTGCAGTACATTTGCTATGCATACTTTAGGTTGCCATGAAAAAGATTTATTTAATGCATTTTAGTCCAAACCTCTTAATTATTTTGCACAGAATTAATAACTGTTAGAATAAAATTGAAGGAGTGGAAAAGATCCTTTCACACAAAATGCCCCATAGCATATGTGTATTTTTTAATTAATACATTCTTGTAAATACAGATACAGGTGCAGTTCACTTCAAATCAAATGGATCTGCTCCATCACTTAGTCAGACTAGGAATGTATTTATATACAAAAATCAATATGTGAAATTATCCTGATCTAGTAGTCCTTTTCTTTTTATCCTTTTTATCTAAAAAAGCTTCCAATCTCTGAGCGCCAGAATGAGTCACTGAGAGGGCAGGGAGAGATGCCTGAAGTATTTTGGTGCTCTGTTTCTGGTCAGAAATATATTTTCTATGTAGATTTTATGAAATATTATTCCAATCACATGCTGGAAGTGGCATTTTTCAGTGAACGTGGTACTCTATTCTGTCTATGTTTAGGAAGAGATGAAAGCAATTAGTATAGTTTAAAACCAAAGCCAGACACTCAGGCAGGACATACCTCGCCATGTTCCAGTCCTGTTCAAATTCAGAGATAAGAAGCTGTGCTCGAGTATATTTGTTTGGTGAAGCTGCAGATGGGACAAAACTTGTATACTGACATGACTTTGGAGGACAGATTTCGTATATATAATCCCTCCTTCAAAGAAATGACACTGTTATTTTATTTGAACATAAAATATTAAACTTGAAGGATCTGAAAGGGGAGATGGACCTCGTCATAATAATACAATTATCTGTCCTGCCTTAAACTGCCAATAAAGGCAGCAGGGGAGGCAGTCAGAGATCCTTCAAGGAAATAGCTCTTCTAACACTCAGTGTCCACATGCAGTTAGTCATCCTGGGCTCTATTTACACCTCATGGCATTTCTACAGAGTGGTTCACATGACCTGATTTATACAGCTCCATTAAGGTCATACTCTGATATAGAAACAGACCTAATAGAGGAGGTCTATTTCTCTCCACTTTGGATAAAGTTTGGATAGTTCTTTCAATATAAGCATTGACGATGCTGTGCTTGCTCAGATGAACTGAATTTTTCTCTGTGGAAGAGTGGTTATCATTTTTCCTATATCACAAGAGAAAATCAATCCCAGGAAGGACCTCCATAGGGCATATCATTATCACCTTAGAGCACAATTTACAGGGATCTGTGTAGGCATTTTAGAAATGTTTTCAAATGCTTTTACTAACTTATGACAGGGTCAACATTCTTGTATTTGCAATCAAAGCTTCACACTGATATTAATTCACTCCTGTTTTGCTCTGCTTTGCGCTTTATTCCCTACTGAATGTAACATTAGCCAGGTGACTTTTGTTTTGCCTTGATGAAAGGCTGCAGGTAGGAAGTGTGCTTGCTGGGAGGGGTCCTGTAAACACAGGCATCTGCTGGACCAAGTTGGGCTTCCATTTTACTTGTTTTGGAAGGGAGAAACTGTTCCATGTCATCAGCTACAGGACTGCCTGCTATGGCCAGCTTCTATGAAGGCTGTGCACAGGTTATTCTCCTGCCCTTTCTGCACTCCTTCAGCTATGCCCTGGACATCAACATATGAGCATGTCAAAATCCAGTCCTTGCTATTTACAAGGTAATTTGAGAGCCTAGTACTGAAAGCACAGAAGAGAAGCAGAACATTACTGCAAAAAGCTTGCTATAGGTAAAATTTCAACTGGACACAAGCATGTAGAAGAAAGGTGAAAAGGTTTTGTTTCATCTGTGCGATTTAGTAAATAAGACTCAGTTTATAAAACTTGATAGGTTGTCGGATACAGAGGTAGTGCTGGGCAAAAAAAGATCACTCAAGAAGCTCAGCTGTCACACTAGTGCCTATGTAAAGCTCTGTATTTAGGCCATTGCTATTGCTGCTATGAAATACAGATTACTCTTAAAGAACGGATCAAATAAGAAACAGAGACTGAAAACAAAAGCAAGAAATAAGAGAAATTCAGAACATGAGAAAAGCACTGAAAAATAAGATCATTCAATTGTATTTTCTTCTTTTCAGCTCATATAAAGCTACATCTTCTCAAAGTGGAAAGAGAAGGAACAGCATTACAAAAATATAATTAAAGCAGTGATTTTTTGTGAGGTCAGCCAGCAGAGAGGTGAAAGTCATCAGAACAAAATACACCCCAAAAGCTAACACATCATTGGCCTAATACCCCAACAAAATAGTTATTTGTTAATTGATTTTAAACTTCTTCTTACAAAAACCCTACTTCTCAGTCAGAAGAGCAGATATAAGACTTTCACTGGGGGGAGAGTGAAAGAAATCATTCTTGCGTGTTTTGCTCTCTGGCATACAATGCAAAAGGATGGTGACTTACAAACACAAATGTCTTCCTCTCTAAAACCACCTGTAATACCTTGAATTTGGCTTTCTTAAGCTCCTGGGAAGCAGTGGAGAACTAACTGAGAAACAAAAATGTGGTCAAAAAATGTTTGCTTTTTCAAATAATACAAAGTTATGACCCATCAAAAGATAACTCCTGCATGTTAGTCATTCCTCATCTCTTAAACTTTATGTCAGTCTCACCTCTTAACTCATCATGAGACTGGGCGATGATTACTGGCCTTGTCCATTCAAGGAGTAGAATTTGAATACACACAACTATGAAACAGAA
This sequence comes from Psittacus erithacus, assembly GCA_009867235.2. Lineage (NCBI taxonomy): Eukaryota > Metazoa > Chordata > Aves > Psittaciformes > Psittacidae > Psittacus > Psittacus erithacus. The sequence continues at coordinate 33,674 of WYDI02009005.1, read as the reverse complement.
CAAAAATGAAGTATTGACAGGCAAAAGCTGGGCAAAATTCCAAGATGTTTTCTCATGAAACAACACTGTCCTTAGTCCTCAACTCTGTGAAGTGAAGTAGATATACTGCCTTGAATAGTTGCCCTTTTGAAACTCCAGACATAATCCTGGAAATGGAGTTGGGTTTGAGTCTTCCATTTTCTTTAAATAATTGCAATTGTAGAGAAGACATGAATATGCTATTGGTATGCAATGAAATCTGAGATTTCAGATAGATTATATATGCCAAGTGGAGAACATTACAATTGATTTATTCAAAATGCAACCTATAATTATAAGTCAAGAGCTCTTGAAACGAGAGTTCTGAATTAAAATTTCAATTTTTTTTCCTTTAAAAGTGGGCATTCTCCTTTTCTTATGTATGATCTAGGTTAATTTACACAAACTTTGTATTAAATAATATACTTTAATGAATATAGTTGCTTGGTGGCATTGTTGTTAACTCATTTTGCCATTGCCCTAGGCGATATTTGGTCTATCTCCATTGTTAAAAAAAGCTCTATTTTCTGAGGGAGGAACTGCCATATTTCATTTTACCCACAATGATTCTATACATAGCGAATAATTTTTAGAGTGCTCTATGTTCAAATATAGATTTAGCACAGTTGTATGAGGGGAAGGATATACCCATGGTGACTGTACTAATTAAAGCCTTTAAGAGACCTAGGTTCAGTTTGCTGACTTTTTCATTAATTACATCATGATCTACAAAAGGGATTGTTGCCCAAACCGTGACACAGGTATGATTTAGGTGTTGAAATCGAGAACCGCGATTCTCAAAACCTTGGCTAAATCTTTAAAAGATCTTCAAGTCATTGTTTCAGGAGAAATACTGAGCAAAGACTGCTTTCAGACACTTTTCACTCATCTCTAGGGCTTGTATCAAATGATAAAATATACAGAAGTTAGTAATGATATTCAAGGATATCCTAGAAACCAACACACTTTTTGAAGGACTTTCACCAGTAGACCTAGCAGCATTTTAGAACAATCAAATAAGAAGATAATCAGCTATTCTTTGGAATTTTATGAGATTTCCAGGGTTTTTTTACTCTCTACTGACATAACTATTACTTTTCCTAAATTATTACTGTACATTAAATCTTAGCTTAGATAATATTTTAGTGATTAATTAGTTTTGAATTTATGTTATTTACTACATCTGATTTAAGAGTTTCATTCTGTTTTCCTTGTTGATGTGTTGGCATTATTAAGAGATCATCAATGCATTTCAGTTTTGTGCATCAGAAATGCTATTATTTCTTAAAATTACCTCTAAATGTTCAGCATCTCCCTCAAAAGCTAAATACTCAGGAGGCTGGATTTGCTTTTCCAAGTACATTATTAGGAGGTATAATATATCATAATTAGAATTTTAGCCTAATATATTATTAAAGTAGTGCTACTTAACTGCTTTGGCAAATGCCACTGCTGTTGTCTTAGGTCTTCAATGGGCAGTATCTCAATTTAATAGCCTCCCCATAAACCAGTCAGGAATATAAAATTTATTTTTCCTTCTACATTTCTTAGGTAATTTTAAGCTTCTGGTTCTGTGAAGCCAAAGACTTTTTTCCTTTCCAAACAGGCTTCTGAAGCTTATATTGAACAAGATTAATTTTTTAAGTAATAAATCTGGGGAAAACATATTGTTAAAGATTGGAAATCCAAAATTAGCAGGAAGTTTTAGCATTGTTACATGTACTTATTTTAAGTTTTTGGAAGCTGGGTGTCTAATCATCAGGATTCCAGTATCTGAAGGGGTCTTACAAGGATGCTGGGGAGGGACAATTCATTAGGGACTGTAGTGACAGGACAAGGGGTAACAGGTTAAAACTTAAACAGGGGAAGTTTAGGTTGAATATAAGGAAGAAGTTCTTTACTGCAAGGGTGGTGAGGCACGTGAGGCACTGGAATGGGCTGCCCAGGGAAGTTGTGAATGCTCCATCCCTGGCGGTGCTCAAGGCCAGGCTGGACAGAGCCTTGGGTGACATGGTTTAGTGTGAGGTGTCCCTGCCCATGGCAGGGTGGTTGGAACTAGATGATCTTAAGCTCCTTTCCAACCCTAACTATTCTATGACTCTATTTACAGTGGACTATGATAAAATGCTACAAAACTTCTTATTTTCGTCACCAGATTAGACACCTTTCTGGGAAGAGAGGCTTCCCGGTGACAAATACAAGACCCACAGGGAGGGAGACACTACAATTCAGTTAGAGCCACTTCCCTGGTATCAAAAAGTGTAAAATTTCAGTGAATTCTCTCGCTGCTGCTCAGTCTGTTCTGCAACAAAACTCCATGAAAGCTCTGGGCACCAGGGAGGTGCAAAGCCTGTGTAACTTCCACATAGGGATGGCTGGTTGGAGACTGTGTCTGCTCTGAAAGCCTGGCCGAGCCATTTTCTGTCTTCATTTGCCCGACAAGAAGGCTGCAGACATGTGGCATTTTCAAAGAAACCTGTATGGTCCCTAGGGTGCTGTTGTCTGTAGTTTTTAGTAAGACACAGTATCCTAATTCAGTTAAGGTTATTTTGAACACCCTGCCAGCATGGTTTGTTGTGCAGAGATTTTTTGGTAATAAAAAGTGATGTATACTGAACCAGACATCCCTTTTCCCTTGGCTGCTGTTCAGAAGCATAATTGTTTATCCAAAATATTTTTTTTCCCTGAGAATTTTTATAAGGATTCCTTTCACCATATGTAAAGACAAGAAAAGCAAACGATGCTGACAACTGCTGGCCTGCAGAGGTTAATCTCCTTTAAATGAAATGTTAGGCCAGACCTTTCTTGTTAACTATAAAATATTGTTCCCACAGGTTTGCCTATTTTCAGTCTTAAATATCAGGTTTACACTTAATGGCTTGAGCATACGTATGCGGGAAACACCTATTGTAAAGAAATGTTACACGTACTTCTTGTTACATTGCATACACTGTCCTATTGTTATACACCTCATTTATTTAGAGCTGCTAATGTTTCTAGCAAATTTCTATGAAAGGTTTTGTGCAGCAAGGTCCAAACAGATCTTTTTGCACATTTCTTAGGATTATGCCCTGTGGCTTTTGTTTGATGCTTTTACAAAGTTCTTGCTCCTAAATAATCCAAAACCCCATGTTGGGATTCCTTTGCTTTTTTAATTATGCATAAAGTTTTGAGGAATTTTAGATTTTTATAGGCAGATCATTACATACCATGTCTTTACTTTCTTCCTTTAAGATACTGAATGTCTTGAGGGTAAGTTGTGAGCATACTACAAATCAAAACAATAGCAATGATGTGTAAAATAAAAGCAAGTCAGGCTGTATGAAGTAGAGAAACTGATGTCATTGCAGCTAGGCAGTGGGTATGCATGCACTTTAAATCTAGGGAGACAACCAAAATGCAATCCAAAAGAGTATTTCCATTTGAAATTGCTTATGCTTATACTTACTATCATTCCCACACAGTATGCACTACCATACTGCAAATTCTTTCGCTGTTTCTAGTTACTCTTTACTCACTCTTTTTAATACAGAAAATTCCTCATAACTGCAAGAAGGAATTTACACAGTTAGCCTCTTTAAGTATGCAGTGTTGTATAAGCTCAGAAGTAGAAGTCCCTTTTGCTTGTTAGGTGAGAACTTTCAGTACAGAATCACACAGAGAACCCAAAGAAGGACCTCAATAATGGCATTGTTCCAGGGCCAGAAGTGAGCAGAGCCTTAAAGGAGCTCCACGCAGTGCCTAGAAGTCTGAGAGCTGATTTCAGGGCTTCCCAGGGTAATGAGCTTACAAGCACCTTTTGTATAGAAGCCTAGGAAACCTTACCAAGACGCAAAATAATGAAATAGCCAAAAGGCATCCAGCACCAGAAAGTATTCAGCATCTCAAAGGTGCAGGTCTTACACTTCATCTGCACATATTCTCTTTCAATACTTTGCATTTTATCCTGTTCTGGTAATTATGTTTCATTATGAATCGTTCACCTTTGATTGATAGGTAGAGCTGACACTGTTAATTAGGATTTTGTCCTGCTTCCTTTAAACCCAATGACAAAACTCCTATTGACTTCACACAGCACAGGATAAAGCTTTAAAGAACAAGCTTTTATTGTACTCATATCAAATAAATTGCTAATACCTAGACACTGTTGAAAGATGATGAGTGCTCGTGGGAAGATGGCTGGAGTCAAAGATACCTTGCATTTTGCTACACAGACTTCAATTTCAGACTTTTTTCACACTGTATTAGGGAAAGATACTATGGTGTTTGACCCTGGCTGAACATCAGGTGCCCAGCAAAGCTGCCCTGCCACTCCCCTCCTCAACTGGACAGGGGAAAGGAAATATAAAGAACGCCTCACGAGTTGTGATAAGGAGAGGAAGGGATCACTCACCAATTACCATCATGGGCAAAATAGGCAAAATGGGGAAAATGAATTTAATTTATTACCAATCAAATCAGAGTAGGATAATGAGAAATAAAACCAAATCTTAAAACCGCCTTCTCCCTGCCTTCTTTCTTCCCAGTCTCAAGTTCACCTCTTATTTTCTCTACCCCCTCCACTACAGCAGCACGACGGGACAGGGAATGGAGGTTGTGGTCAGTTCATCACACATCTCTCCTTCCATCTAAGGGAGAGGACACCTCACACTCTTCCCCTGCTCCATTGTGGGGTCCCTCCAATGGGAGACAGTCCTCCACGAACTGCAGTGTTAGTCCTTTCCACAGGCTGCAGTTCTTCACACACTGCTCCAGTGTGGGTCCCTTCCATTGGAGTGCAGCCCTTTGGAAGCAGGCTGCTCCAGTGTGCGTCCTCCATAGGGTCACAAGTCCTGCAACAAACCTGCTCCACGTGGGCTTCTTTCTCCATGGAGCCACAGGTCCTGCCAGGAGCCTGCCCCAGTGCAGGTTTCCCACAGGGTCACAGCCTCCTTCAGGTAATCCTCCTGCTCCACCATGGACCTTCATGGGCTGCAGGTAGATATCTCCTCCATGGGCTGTAAGGGGTCAGGATGCCTTATATTGTCTGCACCACTAGCTGCAAGGGAATCAGCTCTGGTGCCTGGACCACCTCCTTCCTTCTTCTTCTTCACTGACCTTGGTGTCCGCAGGGCTGCTTCTGTCACATATTCTCACTCTTCTCTCCAGCTGCCATTGCTCCTGGGCAGTAACTTTTCCCTCTTCTTAAATACATTATCCCAGAGGTGCTACTGCCACTGCTGATGGGCTCGGCCTTGGCTAGCAGTAGGTTTGTCTTGGAGCTATCTGGCACTGGCCCTGTTGAACAAAGGGGAGGCTTCTAGCAGCTTCAAGAACCCATCTCTCTGCTATCAAAACCTTTCCATGCAAACCCAACAGAGATACCTATCTTCATAATACATAGATTTGTAATCTGAAATGACATAATTGTCAAATGAAATGAAACAATTTTTGAATGGTATGTTCATTTGTTATTACTGTGCATTCCAAAACATCAGGGGAATTCTGCATGTCCCTGAATTAATTCCAGAAAACTCACACATTTATGGAAAATAAGCTTCAGTACATTGTTTCCTCCCCCTATTTCACAGAACAATAATATTTTATTTATAACATCTTGCTTTCTTTATAAATGTATTTCCTTTTCCATGGAAGGAAAAAGTTTATAAACAATGACCCTACTGTGATGTGGATAAGGAAGAATATCAGTAGGACAATTAATTCTTCCGTGTCAGACATGAAAAAGGAAAAGATACAAGACTGACGCACACTGTGCACTTCCTATCACTGCAAAACTGGTGGTGGGATGTTCAAAAGGACTGGTGTGGAAAATACGTTAGTAGGTACTCTAAACTGTGGAAAAATTGGAGCCTGGGATTGCAAAAGCATATGTTTTTTCCACAACAAATCTGGCACCCAATCCCTAACCCTGTTTTGGCCATGTCACCGTTTTTCCCCTGCTGATATGGTCTTTTTGTTTGGTTGTTACAATACAGTGTCATTCAAAGGCAGGAACAAATAGGGAACTTCTAAGATACAGAGAAAATAGAAAATATCTAAGGCAGATTTATTCATGGACACATCCTTTAAAGTAGAGAGAAGAATCATTTCTGTGTAAATCATTGACTTGTATATTTGCATATATAAGTATTAAGTATGATGAATCATGGGTCCTGAAGTGTGAATCCCCTCACACTCAGAATAGCAACTCTCAGCATCCCAGTTCTAGAATTGGTATGGCATCAGTTTTTATGCAAGAGTTATCTTATTAAAGATCAGAAATCATTTAAAGTAATACTAACATGGGTAAAGTGCTTTGTTTGGGTTTTTTTTATCCACAGCATTTTAGAGTTACTGGAATACAGCTGGGTTCATGCTGCTGCAGTTGGCAGATATTAGGTATCTAGTGAAATTCTTCATCCACTGGGTTTTGGGTCCCTGATAAATCATGCTTGAAATTAGCCTTGGGGGAAGACACACCTTCAAGAGGCTAGACAGCTGAGTTGCAACAGCAAGCAGATAATCCCTTTTCCATGTTGTGGATTTAGCATGGTGGCTTAGGATCTTCACATTTTATACTCCTATATACTTCCACGTTTTGCTCTCTGCAGTACCCCTTCTGGCACTGATATGACAGATGCCTTGTCCGGGGGAGGTCATACCCTTTGGCAGCCCTCATATTTAAGATGAAGAGCAGCTACCTCTGCTACAGCCGACGTTTCTGTTCTGCAGACAGGCACAGGACCAGCTGCAGAAGTTAGATAGTCGTTACCTCCTACCACGTGGAAATGATTAAAGAAATAATCATGATCTGCACTGTCCAAGCTATGGCCCTACGCTTCCCAGATGAGTTAAATTAGTACAATTGCAGCCTGATTAAACCACATCTCTTGCATCTTAATTTCCTTCTGGTATATCTGGTTCAATCAAGTTCCTTCCAATGGATTCACATTTCCATTTAGAGTATCACACAAGCCTTGCAGATCAAAGTGGACATTTTTCAGAGTTCTTTTCAATGAATAGGTATACTCTAATGGGGCTCTCAAAAACTAATTTAGAATACATCAGCCTACATAGATCTTGTTTTCATACCAAGTTGCTTTTAAATAAATGTATGATAATGCCAAGAAAAATGAATTTGCATTAAGTGTTGTGGGTTTTTTTTAAGTCTGCTAAATGCATACAGAAATATATCTATCTGATGGGATATATGAGGGAATTGGAAAAACAAAAAGGTCTCTTCTATGTATAAAGATATGTGGTGGCAATATGAGAAATTATATATAGTGTTATATGCTTACAGGAACTTAAGAACATAAGTCAATGATATAATCACAGTTAAATCTGCCTAGATTATTTGCCAGGGAAATGTAATTGTATTGCTGAGTAAGTTTTAATTTCCACACTACTTAAGCCCATAACAACAATAACAAAACCCAAAATAAAACAAATCCCCCAAACCAAAAAGAAATACAAACCAACAAAAAAAAAAGAACTTTGAAGAAATATATGGAAGAATGCAGTAATACCTCAGAAACACGTATGAATGCTTAATTAGGATCCTGACCATCTTATTTTAATGGGCTGTTGGCCATTTTTTTACCAAAAGAAGCCACTAATTTGGAGGGTTCTTTTGTTACTTTAAGAGATATGCAGGACAAATATTTAGGTGTTTCATAACATGAATAAAAATAAGTAAGACAAAAGGCTACAGCCATGATTCAACATCTGGATCATTAGCTCGCTCCTCAAGGAGGATAGGGGTTCACCTGAACTTTGCATGAAGTATCAGTCTACTGTAAAAATCTTGGTAAATATGATAAAACTCCAATAGCAAGAATATTCAAATGCTACTGTGATTAGCTTAGTTCTAAAACGAGCTGAAAAGGATGCTCCAGGATAACAGGAACATATAATTAAGTTGCACTGATTTAACATGTTGATTACAAGACTATCACAATGGTTTACCTATGCTATAGCTAAGGTCTTCCTGAGACATTAGAAAATACATTGTTATCATTATCACTACTACTACAAAAAAAAAAAAAAAAAGAAAAAATCAGAATTATTCTGTGTCTGCTGTTGTAGCTTCCTATTATATTTATTTCTGGTTTATATCTCAAAATGGAGATGGGTTTTCGCAAGTAAATATACAGAGCTTTTTCACAGCAGGCAGATTAACAGCACGTTAGAAACAGTCAACAGAAAAATATGCTGCTGATTTTAACATTTACTTTTTTTACCACTATTGTGCTAGTACTCCAGTCATCTGCTATCTGTATGTCTTGTGAACTGTCTATATAGCACTGACAGCTGCTAGGTCTAAGCTGATGGTACTCATGTGGTTGTTTTTTGTAGTCTATAAACATTCTTCTAGGTAGGGCTTTGTTGAAAAATATTTCAGATGGACAATATTTTACATCTGAAGCAAATCGCTGAGGCTTTGAATGGATGTGTGTAGGTCAGAAAGTGTAATTGTGTATAAAGTTGGTTGTCCATAATGGACAGGAATGGCATATAATCTTTGGGAAAGGTGAGCTACTTACTTCTCATTAAATAACCTGCCATCCCAATATGTGTGGAACACATTAGTGTCATGTGGCAGTGTATTCACCTAGAATTTTTACCTATTGCGTAAATTATTGTGAATTCCAGCTGACCTTTTCTGTTCCCCTCTAACTGGCAAGCTGATTGTCAAAGAACACAAACTGGCCAGCTAGCATGAGATGTTCAGTGTTGCAGGTCAAGTCTGTGTTATATATACCATTGGTGTACACCACTTACATGATAAGGGTGGCTTGTTATCTATCTACTTTAAATGTAAAGTTGTCACTTTCCAGATATTCATATAATGGGTGACCTCCACTTAGAAGTTTAATCTTCTGTTATTGCCACTACCAGAGGTTAGGAGTTAAAGAAAAAATGCAACTAATTAAGGTATTTTAATATAGCCACATTTTGAAATTTTGTACTTATTATATTCTTTTCCATTTTTTAATAGGTGGACATTTGGAATAAATGGAACCCCTTTTAGTGATTTTTAAGTTGAAATACTGAGGTTGAAAGCTTCAATAGTATCTATATAGTGTTAATTTCTTTTTCTGTGTCAAGGTCTGATCTCATGTTATTGTGTTGTTTTTTATTGACCCTAATGAAATAAGAAAATATTTTGCACTTTTTGTCTTACATTGTTAAGATTGGGCTTCTTACTATGAGGCTAAGAATCAGTTTCACCACTAATAATTAAGTTCAAGAAATTCAAGACAGTCACATTGACCCAGTGAACTGCTCAAACAGAAAGATCATGCGCAACAAGTTAAAAGATCTACCAAATTCAGCAGAAAAGTATCAGGATTTCCACAATCAGTTCAGCTTATTCCAAGGAAAACTACCTGAAAGGCAGTTTGTGCCATTGTATTTCTGACTCATGTCTGACCAGCAAAGCTCAGAGACATTCAGAATTTATTAGAAACAGAGGCTATTCCCAAAATTATACAAAATGCTGTTTTCAGGCTAGTTGTTTTGAAATAAAGTTTTTGCCTCAGGTGAGTCACAGGTTTAAAAGCTGAGTAATGTGTCAGAGAGGATCTCTGAGGTATGCCTCAGATCTGAAGAAATATTACAGAGGTAGAAGCATTTGCTTGGTGTTATAGCCAGCTAGAGAACATTACTGAGATCATCTTGGCCTTTGGCAGCAGTTCACAGCTTCCTTCTCACCATATTATCACACTCTTAAATAAGTAGACCCAGCAAGAATCTTATAATAAATTGTTTATCATTATCAAATGGTCTCTGGTACAATATTCTCCAAGATACGTCAATAAGTAACTCTCCAATACAACTGCATGTTTTAAAGGGTAGTAACACTTAAGACATCTAACTGTGCCATACTTGACAAGGACTGCCTTAGGTCAAGCTCTTTATCTATGAAATGTATAGTACTGAATAATTTGGCTAATTATACTCATAACTTTATATCCAAGTTCTTAAGCAATTAAGTAACTCTGTCCATAACTGAATTTCCACTGGATTATTCTTCAGATGAGAACAGCTTTCAGAATAAAAGTGAAAGATACATCTTTTATGAACCCAAATGACTTCCTTTACAAGAAAGAAAAGGAACTAATAGTGAGTTACTTTTTGTTTGCCAGTAGTTATATCCATGAGATCAACTCTGCTTAAGATAGTTGCACTTATTAGTGCTGGATGTCATAGCATATTTCTGCTAGTGAACTTAAAATGTGTATGTTTCTGTAATGCTGAAAATACTCCACTGCTTGCCTGCAAGGAATTAGGAGATCTGACTCACAGGTACATTCCCAATACACCAGGAAGATTACTAGACTTTAAGCAGCTGGTAAAAGTATTTTGAAGCACTCCCCTGTATAGAACAATTTCTGATTACATACCTAAGTTTTCAGCATAAATTTCCCCTGACCTTTGACACTCATATATACATAAATTAATAATTTAATGTTTACTGATATTAGTATCAATGCTACCTCTCTAATGATTATACCTATTATTCCTTCTGCAACCGGGGGATAAACCAAGGTTTCTCAAAGTGACTGGTAAAACATATTTTGTGATTTCAAGAAGATTTAAAGAAATCTGTGTGCTGAAGTGCTAATGTTTAACTCTTGAGAAGCAGGGCTGTATGAAAGATTACAAAATTAAGCATCCAAAAAAGCCCTCACAATTACTACTCCTTTTAAAAAAGCCTTGCCCTGCATGTAACTTCAGGGTAAATTTCATCACAGCTGACAATATACTGCAAATATGAAGTTTTTGAGCCCCTTGAAAAGTCTGCAAGGTAAGAAATAGTGACACTTCACAATCTGTACTGTGTAATTTTGCTGCGTACATATTCATGTACAATACTAAACGGATATCAACACACTTTTTGCATTTGATTAGTCATGTTAGAAAAAGCCAGAGGGAAAAGTGTATACTTATAAGGGTGAACTTCCAAAGTGTTTTCTTTCTGCAGCATTAGTGGTATCTCTGAAGAATCAAATGGGATTATGCTTGAGTTATTTCAAATGCACCAGAAACACTAAAGCTGAGGGTCCACACAAACCAAAGCAGTAAATATACATTCCTCTAGTATTTGCACCAGCATAAACTTTATCTTACATTCAGAATTAATTACAAAATATTTAGTTATAAACTGGTCTTCTACATGTGTTAAAGCTTACATACATTGACTGAGGTCTATAAATTTACTGTTCCATCACAGCAGTACATAATCCTAAAAGAACATCCAAGCTGTGCAAGATATCAGAGCTTGTGTTTTCAAACCTTATGAGCTGGCATATAATATTCAAATGCTGTATTTATTAAACATGACAAGAGATAATAAGGTGTTATTAATACATAATCAGTATCATATATTAGGAACGCAGTGAAGATGCAGTCTCTGACTTTAAACCAACTATATCATTTCAGTGTATTACACTGCAAAATTTGCACGATTTTTCTTAAGAGTTCAAAAGGAACAGAACCAACGCATCTTGAGTATTTTGTTTTGTAGATCTGATCGTAATGTTGCCAGTCTTTCCTGAGAGCCTAAGTGGTATTTTCTAACTGAACTCATAGAGATGCATGAATATATCACAAAGCCAGCTTTGCCTTTAACAGAAGGATGTTTTTGCTAAAAGGAAAATAGAACACCTTCAGCCTAGGAGGTCTGAAAGCCAAAAGGTGAATTCAAAACTAAACATACTGAGTATAAATCATTCTTATGGAAGTCTGATGCATGCAACTTCTGAGCCTGAGAATGGCAGTACTGTGGATGAGTTAGGACACCCTGTTTCCTCACTTCTTGCTCCTTAACTAGATTTCACAATATTTTCTTTCATTAACCTTTAATTAAGGTTTTAAGACTGTATAGCTCATTGGTGCAGCTCCAGATTCCGATAGCAGGTAAATATTAATGTTATTCATCATTGTGATTCAAACCCAATATTCTCTCCTGCCTCTGTTGTGTGTTCATATCAAAAAAGCATCCAATCGAAAGTGTTATATTTAATTAGCAAATAAGTTTGCCTGCGGTAGTTCAAGCTATTTATCATGTCTACTATATTGAAAGCTGCTGGAAAGGGAAATGGTGCTTGAAATAGGACCACTATCAAAAATGTGCAAGGGGCTACAGTTGTCATTAATAATAATTGTTACAATTGTACATCAATACGTCACACAACTATAAGCACAATTATAACCTCGTGACAGCTGTTAAGAGTAGCAATGTCTCAGACTTTATAGCATCTTTATCTTGAAAGATTCCAAATATGTAGTAGATGTAACAAACTATGGAATGGACTCTTAGAAACAAAGAGCAGTGGAACACATTGTTAATGAACAAACCAATCACTAACATGTCCTCTGGTTTTCTCGCACAGAGTAAGTTTTTAGAAGAGAGAATCACTGGCTAACTCAGAGGTGCACAGCTAATCTAGAAACTCTCCTTCTCTCAAGAGCTCCTACAAGCTCTACACAGCTCCACAGCACGCTGAGCATGAAGCAATGCCTCAGAAAGCAGGAAATGTGGAAAATGTGCCACCTCTTTCCAGGCATACTGATGATTTAAGGTCCTAGAATGACTTTTTCAGAGGCACGACCGTAATTATTCAACCAATGCAATGGTGGCTTTGAGTACACCTAGTTCCTTCGATTTATCTCTCTCACAAGGAGAAAAAACAAAGCATTCCCTAACACTTCCCAGTCCCATGAACATTCCCTAACATCAGGACAGAGCAGTACATATTGTTGAGCAGAAAAAAAGAAGGAAATGTAAGAAATGACAAGGATATCATTTAAATGGTTTTATCTAGTGAATTTTTAGGCTTTTTCAAACTAACCTGACTGGTTTTGTTATTTTCATTTTGTGGCTTGGCTTTCTTTGGACAAGGAGCACATACTTTGCTGAAAACAAATAAAATGCAATCACAGTCTTACAATATACTTCAATAACAACTATCTGAATAACTTCCCTTTGACGTGTCAGATATCACAAAAAAACTTGGACCAACAGTTATTACTCAAAGAGCAAATAAGAAAGGGATGCACGAGCTTAGTATACTGGCTTGTTTTTAATCTGGATTGATTTTGGTAAATACAACATCTGTACTGATGACAGCAATGTCCTATATTGTAAATTCAAAGCATTTCACAAATGTCAATGAATTAAAGCCTTGAGAGAGCTGAGTGATAGGAGTTTTCAATTACAAACAGATGGAGAACCACAGAAAAGTTTTACAGCAAAAAAACCCACTCAAGTGCAACTTGCTGCAACCTTAAGGTAGCTTAACTCTTTTTGTTTCTACATGAGTTCTTATCCCTTCCTTCATACTGCAGTTCTCCTGACCCTACCCATGAGATTTTAGGAGTGAAAGAAAACTTGCAGATCTCTCAGTCTTAGAAAAACCCTGATGCTAGCACAAGATGTGGATGAAGACATGGGAGCTGGACAACCTATTCTGGCAATTATTCAACTTAAAAATCAGCCCTGGCTATGGCTACAATGTCAAAACAAATGTTAGTCCAGTGGCAACTCATCCATTTTGTGTGTTGACCAAGAAATTATAAAATAACTCTTGTCATACCAAAGCCACAGTTAAATCCAAACTTTAAATGATGACAGAAAAGTTGAGAAACCCCAATAATAACAGCAGACTTAGAGCTGATCCATCTCTCTGTTACAATATGAACAGAAATATGTGGATATGGGGCTTTCTGCACTGGAAGCATCCGTTTGCAGATGTTTACTCCAAAAAAAATAACTGCCTTAATTCACATTATGTACAGAATCTGGGAGGAAGGCAGCTGAAAATGCACCACATGCTATAATGCCTTTTCTTTTTTCCTTTCTTTGGAGGGGAGGGGGAAGAGGCATTTTCCTTCAGACATGAGCTGCAACAACAGCTGTCCTAGAAGTCTGACACTAGTGCAAGGGAGAAGGGAAAAATGAGAGAGAACATTGCAAAGCATCTCCATACCTATGGCAAAGAATCCCATGGCATTTTCTGTCACTGTACCAAACTTCTGTACCTATTGCTTAAGATTCTGAGGAAAAAAAACTATAAATAAAACCTGCACTAAGAAAAGGAATCTTCAACTTATGCTGAAGATGTCTGAGATGCTGCAAACCTCGAGAAAAATAAAAACAAGACAAAAGGAAGATGGAGGGTGTCAGAAGTCTCTCATAAATCAAAGGTCCTGCTTTTCTGAAGAGACAACTTTAATGAATTTTTTCCTACAGGCTTTTAAAATTAATGAGTCAGCCTATTAAGATCAAACAAGGGAAAGGAGGTTCTGTGTGTCTTAGTTTCTCTGCTCTATATGCAATTATTAATCCAGTGTAGAAAATAAAATCTTCACATAACCTACCCGAGACACACACCAGTTATTAGGCAACGCTGTTTTTTTACTTTTGATTAATGACTTTAGCAGAAACATTCTGAATAACTGAATAAGTGGAATTTTAACTTATCCCTGAAAGCCACTGTCTTGCATAGGTATGGAAAAAGATTTAAAAGCACATTAACACCTGGATTCCCTAAAACTTCTCTTTTCCTGAAAATTTCAATGGCCCTTAGTAGAGTCTATCCACTGAACAGAGTCAAACAGTTCCAGCGTCTGCTTTTACCGTTATTTGTGGAAATAGATGCCTGGGGACAGTTTCTGTCAAGAGAAATAAACTTCACCAGCCAGATAAAAGTGGGCAAGCAGGAAGCACATTAAAACCAGCATCCTGCTCTGTGAAAGGAAAGTGATAAGAGCTGATCCTGGCTTTCTATGGCAGACGATATATGCCTGTAACTGAGTATTTGGTTAATAAACCCTTATCTCATCTCCAGAGAACCTGTTTGGACAATATGATTGGATTTTTTTCCTTGCTTCATAGCAGTGCTATTTTGTGTTATAAAAGGGGAAAAAAAAAAAGCCCTGAACAAAAAAAAAAAAACAACGGTTTTCTACATGGGCAGGGCAGGGCAGAGCAGGGCTTGGGCTGCTCTCAAGATGGAAATTTGCATTATTGCCTTTAAATAGTGGTTTTATTTCTAAGGGCTTGTATATATGGGTCTTACTGTTCCTTCAGGCAAACTCACCCACCTTGGATGTGTACTTGCTGGCTGAAGCTTTAGCTGGCTGCTGGAGCACTGCTCTGGAAATCTAGTGATGCTGAGCCACAAACCTGTGCGTGGCAATGGAGGCTGATATCCAGTGATATCTGAACAGCCAACAATGTTTAAATGAGACAAAAATTTTACACCACTCTTCACATGGCCAAAGAGCTACCTATCTCCCTGCCAGTTATGCAGCTATTTTTAACCTGGCACCTTCTGAATACAAAGCCATAAGAATGAAATGTGGACAACAGCCTTTGCGTACCACTGCCAATTTTTAGTAGAACACTTAACATCTGTTTTAGTTTGAACTACTGAGAGTCTGTACGCAGAGCCAGGGCAGAGTCCCCCCTTGACCCTGCAGTGTGGGAGCTGCATCAACAGCCTGTTGCTTCAGCACAGCAGGACGCTGTCTGCGGAGTTTATTCTCAAGTTTCTGAATAATTAGGTTCCTAACACCACTGAAAACTTCCTGGAATAACTATCTTATTTTATAGTGCATAGTATATCTAAGAAACAGGCTGTTAGGAATGCAGTTTATGTATTTAACATTGCAAACTAAAGTGGGTTTGCAGCACTGTGAACAGTAACATGTGAAGTACTTCAAGACCATGTCAGGCTTCAGTTTGCCTGAGTTTTCCACTTGGCCATTTGAAAAAAGCTTCTAGTTTCTAGGCAATGAATGGCAAAGTCAGATGATCAACTGCAACTTCCTCTATTGTTGTAATGAACCAGAGATACATAATATATGACTAGTCAGGGTGTCTGGCTTTTAAACTGGTACCAGCATGAATTATTCCTGTCCCTTTGGAGGGACAGATAACATCATAGCTGGGATTTGTAAATCTATCTCCTGTTCATCCCTCATTGCAATTTGTGCTGCTCTGATTTTGTGTCTAGACCCTTCTGAGCACAGAGCCCAGCTGGTTGAGCATTAGTCAGCTAATGTCATCCTTGGCTCTGTGGACTGTGTTTTATCTTGAAATGCATGTGAAAAAGTAGACAGCGTGAGCTAGCCCATGCTTATCAAGGTTGACATGACAAGAAGAAATTCTGCTGTAGGAAGGCATGAAAATTTGGCATGCAGATGACAGACAAAAGATATATTACATTCCCAGGGTTGTGCAGCCAGTGATGTCTCTCTTTTTCTGACAGATTCCCATTTGTTGTTTTGCTTGTTGGCCTTTTGACAAGTAATTTGCTGCTTCACGTCGGTCATTCTCAGGCCTTCATTTGACAGGCACATGAGAAGAGGGGTGCAGAATATTTTTCTTAGCATTTCTAAGCTCCTAAGCACCTCCCAAGGAGAAAAGAGTAATGAGAATTCAGCCTTTGCTTTTTAATTCTGAAAGAAGTGCTTGAACATCATGAGGAGGAAAAACAACTGACTTCTTGTTTCATTTCACGCACTCACATACATGCACACGGACTCACACACAGAAGCATATAGAAGCAAGACAGATACGCCTGCAGGGTTCAGGCTGAGTTGAAGAACAAAATGTTTTAATGAATATTTTGATCAATCTTGCCAGATTGATTTAGAGTGTGACTACAGTCTGGGATTTTTTTCTCATTAGTACTGAACTTCATGATATAGGAACATGGAGTGGTGAGCTCATTAGTATCAGCCTGCCTATGTCTGAAGGCGTACATGATGACAGGATGACACAAGTGACAAGAGAAAGGGGCTGTGGTGCTGCATGTTAAAAATACCCCGCACAGTGCTGCTCTGAAATATTAATTTTACTAACATAGTTCTTACGATCAGTTACACTGAATTAATAGGAGAATGAGGTGATTTTGAAGTATTTCCCTAAAAGTAAATACGCCAGATCCTTGAGCCAAGAGTGAAGCAAGCATTTTAACATCTGCCTTGCATTAACAACTCGCTTCAAAAAAGCAGCAGCTATGTTACATAGGAAATCATAGTTGTTTCCCTTTACTGAGCATAAAGATACACAAGATAGCTGGATAAACTTTACATGCAATAAATCCATGTTCTTAGCAAAACATTGTTATGAAGAAATAAATGAATAAAAATAAAAGCAAGAGTAAGCGCACAGATGAAACACACAGACCTGTGATGCCACAATGGACTGCCAGCCTACCTTGCCTTCTTGTCTTCACTGTAGCCAAAGCATGGCTGTAGCTCCAAGGAGCCCTGGAGTGGCTACTACAGATTAACCTGCCAGCTGAAAACATTTCCCCCTAACCCCCGTGAGTTAATGGTTGCCTTATGGAGTAAAGTATTGCACTTTATATCCTCTATAAAAGCACTTTATGCTCTCTAATGTAATATGGTAACTTCTGATTATACATGAAAATGTCCACTCTTTCTAAATCCTGATACGTTCTTGGCCTCAGTGCTACTCTATGGCAACAAGTCCCACAGGTTAATTATATACTTTGTAAAAATGTCTTCGTACATTTTAAATCTGCTGCTTTTTGAAACTTTTGAATATCCTTTTCTTCTGTTGTAGGAAAATTTCTATAGAAGCATAGCTCTACAATAAGCAGTTCATACATTTATCTCAGCTTTTTCCTTTTTGGGATGATTGAAATTGCCCCATGATGACTTTAATATTTTTAAAACCAGTTTCCTAATTGCACTGCCACTGTCCTGTCTTTGAAACAGGTAGATCAGAAATGAGCAAGCCATCCCAAGAAGACCTCTTCATTATAATCATTTTCATCACAGACATTTTCTAGCTTGTTCTTCATTTACTATATCCTAACATTTTTATTTCTTTCTTTGCCTTCTCTTACATTGACTCAATTACTTGCAGCAATACTCGGGATTTTGGGGGGTTTTTTCCTAGGTAGTTATTTTGAATTTAGAATTCCAGTTGTGTCTTTATAAAAGGTATGGAAAACTGATTTTACCAAGGTTAATGAAGCGTATTGTAAGCATCTGATCTTTGTGCTACAGGTCTGGAAGATCTGGTTGCTACTTCTGGCATTTCGGTTTGCACATAGATAACTGAAAAGCTATAATATTTCTTCTTTCTTTCTGTGATCCTGTTCACCTGGTAGGGAACAAAGTTTCCTCCTAAATGCTCTGTTGTGCTTTTGGTGTAACTGTATGGAAAGCTACAGAATTACAATGAGATGAATATGTGTGCCACAAGAATAGTTTTTTAAACACAGCTCCAGTGTCTTACAGGCTTTGCATTTTCTTCTCATCTTCCTGTATTTCTGCAGCCAGAGCCAATGATAGAGTGATGAATCTCAGTTGAAGAGCCAGGCAGAGGGAAGGAATACCTGGAGGTATTATGTCAGAGGAAGCTGCCTGTTTGGGATGGCAGCTCTGGGTCTCAGTTGTCTCTGAAGAGAGATCAGGAAATAAGCTTCTGTATTTTCCAATCAGCTGCAACTGAAAGGAAGCTCTTGGTCAAATTCAACTAAATTATTTGGTGGGCAGTGATTTCACACCTGAATGAAATGTTTCCTGCTGTTCCTAAAGGAATATTTTTTATATCCTTAATAGTAAAAATTATTGCTATTGAGTGTCCTTGAATATTATTCTGACTATTCTTTTTTGTGTGTGTGTGTCACAATTTTCTGTTTTCTCACAGACAGTAATGTTTTACAGTTTCCTTCTAAGATCACAGTTTCCAGTGGCTGTAATTCCTGGCAATTACAAGAATTAGCATTTTACAGCACAACCTGAACTACTGATATTAAGGATTATATTAACAGCAAATGACCTAAAACTAAGTGGTCAAAGCCCAAAAATCACATAAAGAGCAGTACACATAAGCTGAAGGTAAACATTTTAAATAGAAAAAGAGAGAGTGGTGAAAAATGCTACATACATGGATGCTATAGAAAACTTTGCTTTGTTTAGGTATCTGGAACTACAATGTTTTCTGAAGTAAAGTAAATGAATCTGAGAAAAACAAAATGTTTGGTAACCTCTGTTATATGTCCCTTGCCCAGTCAACTCCACCTCAGCATGCCTCTTCCAGAAAACAAGAATGCTTTGCTTTGTGATAAGAAACAAATAAGCATGCAAACAAATATTTAGGAGACAAGGTCATGGGTCTTATACCAAGTAAATCACACGGTCTGCTCTACAAGCCTGACTCAGGAAAGCATAAGTATTTTACATGTCAGCACCTCATAGCATAGACAAGATTCAAAGATTTGTTAAGCTATCAAGATTTTTTTTTCCAAAAGTAGGTGCTGATAAAGTTATGAATTTTTGATGAAGGAGCAGATGCTTACCTAGCGTAAATGACATTAGCTCTACTGTACAAGGTCTAAGATGCACCGATGTTTTCTTCAACTAACATAAATGTGGTCTGAGCAAAGGCATGAAAGTTAGCCCTTGCAGTCCTGGAGGTTACCCACAGCAATTTAAAAAGATACCAGGCCACTGGAATAAATAATACATTTCAATGTATTTGTTTATTCATCTATGTTTGAATTACTTTATGGTCTTAACCTTGCATTTACCCACTACAAATCGTTGATACTATAATTTTTATGCCACTTAGCTGAAAACACCGATATTTAACTGCATATTAGTCAGAATACTATATGCTATCCAAGTGTTTTCTAACATGAGGCCACTTTATCACTCATCTTTCTCTTTAAAACCTAAAAGGAAAGATTTATTTGAAAATCTTAGTTATTAATTTTGCAATTGTGGATTTTGCCCACTCTTTACAGTTTGAGACGCAGTGTGCAAAACATTGGTTTGGAGAACCTTCCTAAATTTCCTAGGAATATTATCTCAGCACACAGTATGTGCTTCCACCAAGTCAAGATCTGACAAAAGTCAGGATAAATCCATGTATTTTGTTGTAGCTCTATTGCTGCAGTGTTTCACTACTCACATTGTTGTAATAGTCTTTTAGCGGGTTCTGGTGCAGCACCATTTCTAGTTCTCTTTGTGACAGATGGCTTCTCCCCCAATACACAGTTATGGTGTGTGTGTTATTAACTTTGCATTAGACCTGTTTTAAGAGCACCGTAAAAACTTATGTGCTACAGTTTTCAACAGCAAAATATTTATACATGCCAGAATTATTTATGTACTCTTAATTGAAATGAAACAATTTGCAATTTTATTTTCATAGTCAAATTGATGATTATCTTGTAAACAACTGAATTATCTGCAGTTATACCTTAAACATAACTGTATATACTTTTAATGATCAAAGATTTTTTTCATTTAATTTTATTACCTGTGATTTTAGACACTTGCTTTCAAAAACAACCAGGTACAGGAGAATGCACCACTAATTAACTTTGAGGCAGAATATAAATCATTAGCTTTGATTTATAACTAGAACTATCTGGGTTTAACAATGTGATATACAGAATGAATCACTGTTTAATAGAATATTTCTTTTCTACAAGAAGGTATAATGGATGAATTTTTGCTTATGTACTACATAATGTGAAGTTATCAGAACAATTTCAGGCATGCTGCACAATCTTTCATTTGTCAACAGACTACTTGGTGTGTTTGCACAATGTAGCTGTATAATCAAGCACAAATACAAGCTGGGCAGAGAATGCACTGAGAGCAGCGCTGAGGAGAAAGACTTACGGGTGCTAGTTGAAGAGAAGCTCAATATGACCTGGCAATGGGCACTTGCTGCCCAGAAAGCAAACTGTGCGCTGGGCTGCACCAAAAGAAGTGCGGCCAGCAGCTCAAGAGAAGCGATTCTTCTCTATTCTGCTCTTGTGAGACCCCACTTGGAGTACTGAGTTCAGCTCTGGGGCCCCCAACACAAAACACACATGGACCTGTTGGAAAGGGGTGCTACAAAGTTGTTCAGAGGGCTGGAGTACCTCTCCTATGAAGACAGGCTGAGAAAGCTGTGTTTGTTCAGCCCGGAGAAGGCTCAGGGTAGACCTTATAGCAGCTTTCCGTTACCTAAAAGGGGCCTACCGACTGGAAGGGACTCTATCAGGGAATGTATTAATAGGATAAGGGTTCAGATTTTAAACTGAAAGAGGGTTTATTTATATTAGATAGGAAGAAATTCTTTACTATGAGGAGGATGAGACACTGACACAGGGTGCCCAGAGAAGCTGTGGCTGCCCCATCCCTGGTAGTGTTCAGGCTGGATGCGGCTTTGAGCAAACTGGTGTAGTGAAAGGTGTCCCTGCCTATGGCAGGGGGTTGGAACTGCATGAGCTTTAAGGTCCCTTCCAACCCAAGCCATTTTATGATTTAATCAGGGTAAAAGACATAACTTGAAAGAGTCCAATTATTTTAGATGATGTGAAAAGACACAGAGATAAATATAAGAGAAATTTGGTTGTCAAACTCAGGTCTGTTTTAGAACTAAGAATTCAGATTTTGAACTTTGAGATTTCTCCTTTTAGAGCTACAATAACTTTTTCTGAAAGGACACATCCAACAAAGAAGAAATGTTTTAACCTATGTAAACACTTAACTTTTGAAAGACTTGGGCTTGAAGTGCTTTTAGTGTTTCTGTTGTACAAGGCAAATGCCAAGCAACCATGCAATCTTTTCATCCTTCTTTCTGCACCCTTAAACAATTATTGTCAGGAGCAGATCTATGTTCATTCGACATTCACACTAAAATGAAAATGCTTTTAATTGCTGACATTCCTCCCTTCACCCCTCCAAGCTGTCTGAAATTGTCAGAAACAAAACAGAAAATAGGCTTTGGGCTTCAGGTTGCAAACAACCATTATCTCGCAGTGAGGTTTCTATATGAAATCTACATCCACTGAGGATTGGGACGTATTGGAGCCTCTTTAGGATAGTCATTCAAAATATATTGAGCTGTCAGTTCACAGATTTTAGCCTAGATGTCTTAATGCCTTATCAAGGTGGGCTACTTTCTCGCTTTTAATAGGAGCAAAGTCTTAGTCTCATAGCATATAATTCAAGCCCATAATTCAAGAGGTTTCTCAGGTGTGACTGCTTCTGGCTTGAGCATCAACATGTAAAAGCTGAAGAAGGAGAATATTTCCACACAGAAGGAAGCAGCAATTTGCTGGCTGTCAGTGTGTTGCTAGCCCTTCATGCTGTAATGCTCAGGTGGCTTTGACACAGCTCTGCCACACTGACTGAATGATTTACATGCAAGTATCTCCAAACTTGTGAGCCAACTACAGTCTTGTAAGCACATTTGTGTCAGTTTTGTTTATATTCTTATATCCTAAATGAATACGCATTGTTTTAGCTTCGTGACAACTTAGAAAATACACAATACAAAGGACATGCAAACATGCTCAAGACCTTGGAGACTTCTTCCTGAGTGCAAATATTTACTGTTACCTCCTGCTTTCACAATGCCCACAGTGGACGAGACCCTTCGCTATTATGAGGCTTTGTAGCTCTATCAGTTGTCACTATCAGAGGACACAAACAGGTTTCTTGGTCTTTTCCACACTGTTATAATATGACAGGAGAAGCTCTGGGAATTTCTTGCTTGACATTGCCAGAAAGCCAGAGGAGGCACCAGTTTCAGATTTCATGGTGCATAGTTTAGGCTGCTGCTTAGGTCACACAGTGTTAGTGTTTTAGTAGGCTTTTCCTCCAATAAATTATTTTATTTTGAAAACTCTGCACTCAGAGATATAAAACACATGCAGAAATATACAGGAATGTCTCTTAAAGAGCCTATGCAACTGAGTGAAAGCGAGTAGGTGAGGAATATTTTCAGTTCTCTTTGACACATTCCCACCCAATTTCTTTGATTTATCATCTGTTAATGAGAAGACTGGCCTGATACTGTGTTATGGCTGCACAGAGCACTGGTTTACTTGTGAGGGAAGCTTATATTGTACAAATAAAGCAGTTGGAAAAAAAGAGACAAGCTTTTAGATACGATATTTTTGCTACGACTGTCTTTTTGCTACAGTTCTATCCCTAATCAATGCTACTTCCTGAAGGGCTTGTCCTGTCTATGCAATTTCTTTACATAAATAAGCTCCACAAAAGTTCTCACACACGGAGGACTATTTCCACAATGCCTACAACAGAGGCTGGCTGCAGAAATATCTTAAAGCCACTTGTGCACCTCAGGTAGTTTTGCAGCTGTCAAATGTTTACTTGGTACAAAGACGGATGGAAAAGACAGCTCTTTTGTTCAAGTTGCCAAGTGACATGTGGAATCCTTAGAGAACTGCTTTAAATAAGTTCCACTTTAGATGCCTCCTCATGAAAGTAGTTATCAGAAAAATGCATCATAAACATTGCACATATTATCCACTCACAGAAAGACTAACTCCTATAATTGTTAGCTTTTCCCTGCACGCATACAGCAGAGTGACATGGTATCGCACATTGTTTGAGGCATGAGAAGCATCTATCAGTGCCTTTTAGAGGGATACAAGCATGAGATAGAGGCTTTTGTTTGTGCTTCGCTTCTTGTGAGAGATAGGAAGCATACATAAGGCAAAAATCAGCAGATGGAGGGGGCTATTAATTGAATAAAACCTCTCTAACATCAGATCTCCAGCTGGCAAATATAAGAGTATTGCTTCATGAAGATGACTTTTCAAACTAAGGTGAAACAAGCAGACAGGTGTGTGGAGGGTTAATACTCCAGTATCTTTAATTGAAATGCAATCTCAGATCCTGTGATGGCCTCAGTTATTAGGTGAGATGTTCCCCTAACTGCTAGGAAAGGTCTACATGAAAGTAATTAAACATTAAACACAATCTGTTCAGACCTTA
This sequence comes from Psittacus erithacus, assembly GCA_009867235.2. Taxonomy (NCBI): domain Eukaryota; kingdom Metazoa; phylum Chordata; class Aves; order Psittaciformes; family Psittacidae; genus Psittacus; species Psittacus erithacus. The sequence goes on along the minus strand of WYDI02009005.1, from coordinate 9,875 downwards.
GCAGGGGTGAGCATAAATCCCGTAAAATGATCATTTGCCCTATGAATGACTAGTGTTCCTGTACAAAGGTGTCCCTTGTCTTTACCTTTCCCTGGCCACTATTGTACACTCTTTCCTACAGTTCCTTGGCTGCCTCCGGTCAAGTGATTCAGGCTGTGATAAAACCTGGTGAAAATGCACCCCATCAGTGATCATGGCAAAGAGATCTCAGGGCATGACACCTGCTTGGGCACTGTCCTGAGAAAGTCTGAGAGGACACAGTCACTAAATTACGGCCTCTGCAAGAAGTTTAAAATGTTTCATTTTTGTTTCTTTCACATTACTGTTGCATTTAAAATTACTCAAGCTTGCAATATATTTTACTGAAAGGCTAAATAAGTGCATAAAAAGATCCCAGGAAACTGTATATTTCTCTGTATGGTTTGTCATATGAGTTTGTGTTACCCAATTGTAAGTCTTTCTAAATGCAATTTATTCACAGCTTGCAAGAAAGCTTATTGTAACCATTATTTTCTTTCATTTATTTAAGACTCTTCAACATAACATCCGTATACCTGCTTCCTAATAGCTTCATCTACTGATCTTTGTGTTTTTTACATGCTACCATTGTAAGACAAACACAAAAGATTTGTTGGTGATTATGTATATATCTTTAAGTCAACTCTTCCATTGTAAAGAGGTTCTATAGCAAAACACGTTTTGAACTCTTTTCAGGCAGTAATTTTCATTTTGGCATATGACAAGGTATTTAAATTTTATTGTATAGACTATTTACTTTTCTCTGTGTGTGCTATTTTAATTGGTTATCCTCTAAAAGAAAAATATTGTTTTTTTTCTAAAGAGACAAATTCAAACACACTCTTTTAGTGTTAATGAGTAACTGAACAATACAGGTCAGGAAAGGGGCAGAAACACATTCTACAGAAAAATACTTTTCTCTCTATCCAGAATGAAAACAGACATCTGAGGCCATTCCTTTCTGCCATACAAGAAAGCTGAAGAAACCTAAGAAATATAGGAAAATCCAATACAAATGATACAGAAGAAGCCAAAACTCATCTTGTTTTCTTTAAAAATAATTCAATTTCAAGTAACAATAAAAAAAAATAAATAGGTGCCTTTATAACCCAGACAGCAAGTTTTGGTAAGACAGCTATGAGAATTGCCTTGAAGGCTGCACTCGGGGTGTAACCCAGCAAGATGTAAGACAGAGATTAGGGCTGACCTAGGACACATGTGAGGCCATGAGGACAATGACAGAAGGGCTTACTGGGAAGGAGCACAGATAGACACAGTCTTGAGGTAAGTATGACTGTCAGGAAGGTTAGAGGGGGGAAAAATAATAACCACTGCTAACAGAAACATAATGTGACTGGAGAGAAAACAAATTGTTCCAGGTTCTCGGAAGTTCTGACTGCAGTGACCTGAGGGTAAAACCCTCATGACCTGTGTGCCAGCTGAGACAGAGTCTGCTTTGAATATCAGGTATGAGATACTGTGTGGTGTGCCAGAGTTAATTGCAGGGATTTCAGTAGCTCCTTATTGTAAAGTGTTGGGAGACACTGAAATGTACATCTTGATTTCTCCTTCTGGGTTGTGAGCAGTGTGATGTGCTGCTCTGTGTAAAGTATGTGAATTAATTACATTCTTCCTGCTTAATTTTGAGATTTTGCAGTGTTTCACCCCTATCTTTCAGAATATTTAATTATGCCTATCAGTTAATAAAGAGGACTATTTAGGGCTATTGGATGTGTTATTATATTATTAGTTACGTTTTTGACAACAGGAGCATAGTTTTGTAAGCTTAATGAGTCAAATGACAGGAAACAACAGTGCATAAAGGAGAAAAATACCAGTTTCTACTTCAATATAGCTCATATAGCTGAACTAATTAGCCACCACTTCTAACTGGAGAATTTAAGACAAACAACAAGCATCAGTAAAAAAACCTTTCAGTATGAGGAGTTTGTGATTATAACCGTATTCTATGTAGTAGAAAACTTTTATTCATACGCCAAAAATAAGGTGAAGGTTTAAAAGTGAAACAAATAGTAATTAATCTATGACCAGATAGGTTCAGCCACTGCAAAATACACTATCACTTTTCATGACATCTACAGCTGATTGCTTATGATGACTGAAACACAGGAATCCCTTTAAACAAGACTGGAATTAAATTATGCATATTCATGGGGACTGTTTAATAACAGATATTAGTTGTCATTTCAGAAGCCCTTGGCAACCCAGGACACTGATACTGTGCTGTGGCAACAGGCGGAGGCTAGATGAATATCTCAAACAGCTCTAGGCGTAACAGCAAGTTCTGAATTCCCAGTATGCTCTGTCTGCTAATGGATGGATATTTGCAAAGCCTGAACAACAGCACCTTTGTAAATTAAACAATAAAACAACAAATAAAAAGGTGATTTTTATCTTTGTGAATTCTTCAACTCAGAATTACAATTCTCATGTCATTTCCAATTTTATAGATTCTATTTCTACTGCAGTCAGTGATGTTGTATCGCTAGATAAAGACGCCTTTTACAATTGTACTTTATAAGAAAACTGAGCGTTGGTGCTAATGTGCAGAGACCCTTGACAATTATAGAGACATTTTCCTTCAGAATATTAAAATACTCATTTGCACACGTGCATATTCCTGGAAGCTTTTCCCCAAGAACTTTTAAATTAATGCTCTATTCTGCCCTCCAAATGTCCGATTTTGTGATGTCCTGTTGTATACAGTAAGTTTGAAGGCACACAAAGGAAAAAGTAAATCCTCATCCTGTAAACAAGTGTCCTGTGTGTGATATGCTAGGATTTGAGCGAGTCTACACTGAGGCAGAACAGTAACCTCTCAAAAGGTGGAGCAGAATAGATTCTGCAGGGTGGAGTCATTTCCACCAATTCTGCTGCCGCATCTTTTTCATACGACATCTCTTATATAAGCACATCACCCAATAAATCCTTCATAGTAAGAAGCATTATTTCATTCCAGAAACACTTTAATGTCATTTCAGGACATTAAAGAATGGGACTGAGAGAAACATCACTGAAGATGCTTCTAAATTTGCTTTTATCCTATTGCTTCACTGTGTTGTTTTCCTAATGACTGTTATGATATTTTCTTTTATAGCATGTAAATAAAGTAGTCTCAGCCTCCCTAACCCTATCTCACAGATTTAGACAATCATTCTTTTACTCACTGAGCAGTTAAAGAGGGCGTTAATTTTCTGCAGGTAGTTCATAATGTATTGGCATTCAAATGATAAATTCACTAGATCAGATATTCATAACAAGAATGGATAAATATTACTAGATACTAGATCCAACCAAGGGTTTACAGGACCTGGGGTTCCATTTCAAATGACTCCAGAGAACATTTTTGGAAAGTGGATAAGAAAAAAAAAAACATACAGAATGATAGGAACTCAAACTAGAGGTCACAACCAGACCATTCTGCTACTGGGCTAAGAGATGAACAGTTTATAACTGGGCTTCAATAATACCTGACACCATGGAGTTCCACAGTTTAATCATGCTCCAGGGTGTAGGGAAAATACTCTCTTCCTCTTCTTTTAATTTGTAGCTTAATAATTTTAGATAACCTATGGTTCTGTTGTTGAGAAATAATTTTAAAATATTATTTTTGTTATCAACTAATCTATAGCAAAAACTCAATACTCAGAATTGTAAATACTGAAGGTACTTAGCAGAGGTTTTTTTCACTGCCTGCAATGCTCCAAGCTCATCTACATCCCTTTCTCCTTTGTACTTGTCATAATATTTGTTACAAATTGACCAGACTATCTCAGGAACTGCAGACAGAAAACACATAAACAGTAAAAATTTAAGGATAAGGCTTCTCCCTCAATTATGAAACAACCACATGCGGTGTTGGTGTTACAGCCTTTTGAAAGGACCAGGCATGTTGCCACCACACTGAAGTTTCTGTAACCAAGATGCAGATGTGAAATGAATGGCCAAGATGAAGGCATTGAAGTGCCTCAAGGGCCACTCTGAAGTAAAAGAGAAAAGTAAACAAGAAAAGAGATAAAAACCATCCAGGAATGTTTGTGCACAGGCACACACACTGATATTTCTCAAGGTGGACTGGTCTGATAAAAATTATGACCTTTTCTCCTCTACTGTATTTTATTTCCCAGTACTAAAAATATTGCAACTGCCTGAGGCGTAAGTCAGAGCAAACCTCCATTATCACTCCAGAGACTTGGCACTTTGCTCATTAGGCTCCTTAGGATCTAACTGAGTGACCTTGTTTGGTGGGAAGGCACAGATGGGGTTTGTCAGTAAATCTTGTTAATGTAACAAGTATTCCTACTGTTAGATGAGGTTTGCACCACATATAAGCATTTGTAACCCAAGTAAACAACCACCATTCCTTCCTACCAATGTCACCCCCCCTTATTTCATGCCGCCAGGTACTTCAGCATTTGTTTTTCCCATAAACTGCAAAAAAAAAGAACATCTTGCTGTGACTGTAGGGTAATCTTTCTCTCAAAAGTAGTCATGCACCTTGCTTCTAGAAAAACCGATGTTTGCTTTTAAATTTGGAAGTGTTACCCGATAAACACAACAGCTTTCTTCTGCTGTGAATCTTTCCCTGAGCTTAAAAAATACTTTTGTGACAGGAACGGAGTTTTTTGCTAGATTCATGCTCACCCAGTTGTACTGTTGATAAATACAACTAAGACATAAGTGAATAAATAAGGAGTGTGTTTATGAAATAATTTTAAGTGGTTTAAGATTTTAGAATGCAGCCACTACTTTGCTTCTTTGCGAAAATAAACAGCTGGTTTCAAAGCATGCTGAGCTAAAAGGCAATGCTAAAAAGGTGATACCACCTTAGTTCAATGGACCCCATTGGTTAAAAGACTAACTGAATTAAGTAAAATTCAGTGTTGTGAAAAACTACTACAACCCTGAACACTAGGATAAATTTCATGCTGAATAAACAGTCATATTTCCTAAGTGCTTTGCATTGCTAAATCAGAGCAGCAAAGGTAAGAGTGGTTGAATGAGGGACTCCCATTTTCATTTCTATCTTCAGGTTTGTTTACTACATTTCCCAGTCCAAATGGGATTGCAAAAGCACAGTTTGACAGCAACAGCTTTGCATATTTTTAAGTTATATTCTATCCTGGTTTGCAGATGGAAGAATCAAGCTTGAAATCAGAAAGAGATGGGTCTGCCTTCCCCCTTCCATAACCTCTTGGTTCTACAGGCTAGTTCAGGGCTCCAACCTGCAGATTTTAGAGCTCATTAAGAGAAAGAATAGTGCTGCTCGCCTGTGCCTGCTCCTGCATGAAAGACTAACTCCAGTGGCATTTCTGTAACACCACATGATGGCTTAGATTCTTTAAAACGAGGAGAGAGTAGACAGAAACAACCACACTGCTTTTACTTTTGCCTTTCCGCCCCTTAACCCCCTCGTAAAAGCCAGCAAAGTTCAGCATTGGAAAGCCACCACTTTTCATAAACTAAGGGCTATGGTTTATAGTGTCAGTTTGTTTGTTTTTGAATATGTTAATTTACTTTCTTCCATTTATATTTCTGTGAAGTTCTTGTTGCTTCCACCTTTCAAATGCTTTTTTATTAGTTCAAACTTCTCTTTGCTACGTGCTACTGTAGGGATTATAAAAAGAAATTAAATTTAGGACACCAAAGCTCATCACAGTCAAGAGGAATAAAACCTCCCTGCAAGCTTAATTACAACAGGAAGATGGCCTGATAACAGATAATATGTTGTTAACTAGGCACCAGGAACAGACCTGCAGAAAAGGACAGACTGTCATTATTAAATTCTTTAAGTTGCATGGAAACCGATGTCCAGATCTTGCTACCACAAGAACGGTAAGGGCTTCTCAGGATCTGATGGGAAAGAAATTAGCACAGTACATTAAACAGATCAATGGGACAGAGGAAGCTATGCTAGGCCAGAAATACACTGGAAAATTTTGTTCTGAAGCACAGATCTGGCGAACTGTTCTCAACATTGTTATTGTTAAGGTTGGTACTGGCTTATCTTGATCTTGGCTTCAGATTTTTAGACAAGGGAAATTATGGGCTAGTATGATCCATGACTCCAGAGATAAGTGTCACTTTCCTCTGTCTGTGGTAAGAGGTCAAAATGTCATGTAATTGCTGTTGTCATTTATCTTCCTGTATAACGGGGATTATTTTATTCCTTCCTTGCTTTGTTTTTTTACTAGGGTTTTGACCTTGCAAAAGCTCATCCAACTGAAGCTGCTACATAGCGTAAGAAATTAATACATCTGGTTTTAGACAATAAGACTTTTGATTATTCCTTTGGTAAAGTGGTTCTGAATATACGTATGTAGATACTCTGGAAGACTGCCTCCTAACCAATGCTGTAGACTTAACAGAAAGCTTACTCTGTTAAGCACAATTTCTGTAAATAAAATAGTAATAAAAACATCTTGAGGAAAGTATTCTAACTTCATCATTTCCCTCAGTGAGCTCGAATTAAGACTTGCATAACATGTGAAGACCTTTCAGAGATGTAAGCTGTTATCCGTGGCAATTTTGTGTGCTGTAGTAAAATGGAAACAATGCTGTTTTTCATAAATTAACTTTATTATTACTAAGATTGATAGGTTAGGATTATCAAGCGTTTCCTTTCACTTGTTCCTGTTCACTCAAGCTATTTTCTTATTACAGTGGCTTTGTATTGTAGTGATCAGTGTATTCCAGGTGTCCTGTCCTACACTGCTATTACTGTAGGTGCCTGCAGTGATGAAACAGCAAGCCTTAGCAATTCTTTTTTGTAATGCTTTGTTCTTATAGTTAATTGACAAAGCCATGGAATAGAGCCTTAGATTGCTTCTGCATCACTGCGGACACACTTCTGGAGAAAATATTCTGTACCTAGGAAAATACCATTCCCTTCAGCTGAGAGGCCTTGCAATGAAAGCCTGAGGCAGCTGGAAGAAGTAGAGCCTGAAATTCAGTTTGCCCTCATTTTATCAGAGCAAAACTACCTTTTCCCCCAGGTAATTCATAAGATATTTCCATTACTAGTTGATTTTAGCCAACTCGTCCTAAGCTTTCCAGATTTTTTGGTGAAGGGTTGTTTTTAATTGCATTCAAAAGCAGTTTGTCCTCATACAAATGTACTGTACTATTATTGCATTTCTAACTAAGTGGCTAAATTAAGAAATGAAAATATAGTCAGCAATGGTAAACTATTCTGACACTGAAAACTTTAATGAAAGGACTGTATTCTTCTTTCCATGTTGACCTGTATTTGGCAAATACATTAATAATTGGGATGTTGTTGTTGCAAACACCACAGCAAGTTCACCATTGATTCCAGCCACCTGAAATTTTCCTGGAGCAGTATTTTACTACACAAGGCTGGGTTTGCCACTAACAATATAAACTTACATGCCATTGATTTGTTGAAATAACTGTGCTTCCTTGTATAGGTTGGGATTATGGCTATTCTATTTCACATCAGTATTTTGTGGCTCAAGAAATATCTATAACTTGCTTTCAGATAATTAAAAATACTGCATGTGAAATGGAAACAATTCTCATGGCTTCATTACTTTAACAGTAGTTGTTTTATTTCTCACATGATGCTACCAAAATAAGCTTTGAAAATAAAGTCTATGAGTTGAGGCTTTTTTGGGAAGTTTCTGATTTCATTTAAATATATGCAAATGCAATGTAACACCCTGAAACTGTATGGATATTTGCAAACTTTTCACCTGAATTATTTTTCTACATGGGGAAAAAATAATTATGACCAAATCAAGCACTTGCACCTCCTTGTCAGTCTCTGAAGTGTGTGTGGGGTGTATATACATAAATAAATACATAGGATGACATATTTCAGGTTTATCACTTCAGGAGGAGAGAGAATTATGCGCAATAGTCTTACAAAAGCACTTACTTGATAATTAAACTCTATGAATCTCAAAGAGAACTAATACAGTTTTTCTAATAGTCTGGCATCATATGCAAAATAATCATACCAGGAATCTGGAACTTAATAGTGATTGGCATCAGCTCCAATATCCTTGGTATGTGTCACGGCATGGATTATCCCTCCAATCAATAGAAAACAATTTCCAATCAAGGAAAACAACTGTACATTGGCTTGTTCTGATCCATTTTCAGATAGAATTTCTACAACCTCCCATGGATTTGCAGCTGCTCAATTACAGTCTAATTGCATGACCCTTGTAGAGCCATGCCCAAGGTGCCTTACTGGTGCACAGTGACATTCAGAATGAAGCATATATGGTGAAGCTTGCCATTCACACAGGAAGGGAAAACATACCACATGAAAACAAAAAGATACAGGTGTGATATAGATTCTTGTTTACAGAAGCTCTAGAGTGTTTGCATGACTCTAAAATGCCCACCCCCCACATTATCTTATTGTAAGACATACTGAAACACTTATTGAAAATTATATGTTTCTTATTTACTGAAGATGAAATAAAACAAAGGAAAACAACCAGATGTGGTAATGTAAGCAGCATACAGCTTGTATTCCTCAAGAATTTCCTTGTTAAAACTAAGCAAACATCTTTTAGCAATGCTAGCCTACTAGAGAAGATCACAAGTCCTTGGAGAGACTAGGAGGCACCTTCAACCACCCAGATATTCCAGGTCTAGCTGTCAGCCTCTGCTTTTGAGCATTTTATCTTTCCAGTAGTCATTTTTTTTATAACTAGAACCTCAAATTCTGTTGATGCATGAAGGAATAATAGCATTATAACAACACATAGCAACAGCTTCTATCAGGACAGTTCAGAAAAGATATTATTTCTCTTCAGAAGAGAAAGGGGAAGATAGGTAGGCCAAAGTCATTTCCCAGGTTGAGATTTTCTATAAGACTGGAGATTGCTGTCCTAATCTCATTATAATTGTGGTAGTGAACTTGGATGCCAGGAGAGCTGCTTCAAATCTCAGATGAAAAGAGGTCACCCAGTTCCATGTTAGTGAACGAAAAAGTAATAATATGTTTTGGATGTATTAAGATCTAGCTTGGTATATCAGTCACACAAATTTCTCTGCCCCACAAAGAGGCCACAAATTCTGCAATTAATTCTGATTACTTTTATGATGAAAAGAATTTTTTTCCTGTGATTTTGCTGAAGATGCTTAACCAGTGTCATTTTTTGCTGTTAGAATTCCTGAACTTTGGAAAAAACTGGTAAAAATACTGGATCATGTAAAGCCATCATTAAGATGAAAGAATACTGCAGTGAACTCTACTCATAGAAAACTTTTCTGCCTGCCTCTTAAAGCAGCTGGAAACTATTCTATGCAGACCTGCTGGGGGAGACATTTTCTTTTGGATGTCTTGCCACTGGTCTTTGCAACTACACAGGTATCAGTAAATCACAATTTCTCAGTGAAAAAACAATATAGCTTCTTTCCAAAGGCCCTTATTTTGTGCACTAAAAGAGAAACTTCAGCTCTACAAAACCAACTCTTAATCAGGAGAAAAAATAGTTAGCATAGAGAAATTTACAATACAGGACTGCAAAGGCCAAGTAAACAATTAGGTACATTCAAACTATTTCCACTGAGAACTGAAGATAAAGTCTCTTAACATTCAGCTCTCAAGCCTGCAGGGATAATTACAGGGTGGATGTGTCACCTTAACAGTGAATATCAGCTCTTGCTATTCTGATGTCCCGGTCTCATGGGAAGATGACGGGCTCAAAAGAAGCAACCAGCAACTGACAATTAATAACAATTTAACCATGTCAAGCGCAAAGTTCAACACCTGGGTGGGAGCAATCCCAGGCACAGCTCCAGGCTGGGCAGAGAAGAGATTCAGAGCAGCCCTGCAGAGAAGGACTTGGGGGTGT
>WYDI02009003.1:0-19004 GCA_009867235.2 Psittacus erithacus | reverse complement strand
AACTGTATCCTGGGCTGCATCAAAAGGAGCATGACCAGCAGGTTGAAGGAGGTGATCCTGCCCCTCTACTCTGCTCTCGGGAGACCTCACTTCGCAGTATTGTGTGCAGTTCTGGTGTCCTCAACATAAAAAGGACATGGAAGTGTTGGAACAAGTCCAGAGGAAGGCCACGAAGATGATCAGGCGACTGAAGCACCTCCCGTATGAAGACAGGCTGAGAAAGTTGGGGCTGTTGAGCCTGGAGAAGAGAAGGCTGCATGAAGACCTCCTAGCAGCCTTCCAGTATCTGAAGGGAGCCTATAAGGATACTGGGGAGGGACTACTCATTAGGGACTGTAATGATAAGAAAAGGGGTAACAAAACAGGGAATGTTTAGATTGGATATAAGGAAGAAGTTCTTTACTGTGAGGGTGGTGAGGCACTGGAACGGGTTGCCCAAGGAAGTTGTGAATGTTCCATCTCTAGCAGTGTCCGAGGCCAGGTTGGACAGAGCCTTGGTTGACATGGTTTAGTGTGAGGTGTCCCTGCCCATGGCTGGGTGGTTCGATTTAGTTGATCTTAAGGTCCTTTCCAACCTTAACTATTCTATGATTCCATGATTCTATGAATATAAGTAGTAGATGACTTGGAACAGAAAGCCTGTAGGAGAACTAAGAGGTAAATTGTGCCATCGCTACTCCTAAACTGATTTATTGGATGCTCTGGTGTGACTAGGTCTGGATATAGTTTCTTATGACCTAGGTAACCTTGCCAAGATGGTGAGTCAGTTTTTGTATTACCCCACCACTGAACTCAGGATCATCATGAAAATCAGGACTAGCTGGTGTCTGCCTTTTTCAGCTCATAGTTCTGAAATGTTACACTGCCTGCTTCTTTTAAATGCAAATGTTTCCTCCTGTGACTCACATCTCCCACTGCTGTTTTTGTCCTTCCCTTTCATCTATTTTAAATGGTTTCTCTTAGAAGTGTTTTAGAGGAGAAATATTACTCCCATCTGGAATCATGATAGGTACTGTCTGTACCTGTGCCTTCTGGTGTCCAGTGTGTGTCTTCAGAACAAATTCAGAACAGTTTTCAGAACAGTAGAAAAAAATAGAACACACAAATTTTGGAACATCAATTTCCTTTTATGAGTAATTTCTGGGAGTACTTTTCTCTTAGGCACAGACCCACTCAGAACCGGCCTGAAGCTCCCCTTCTCAATGAATGACATCTTGGGCTAAACTGATGTTTTTGTGAACAAAATAGCTCACATACCAAGTGTCTGTTGATGATATTGGATTCTCCTTCTGTTTCACAACAGCTGATAGATATCATCAGTAAAATCTACATGGATTATGAATTTTATCAGTTCCAGGAGAACACAGGTAGCCCTACTGTGATAAATGCATCTGAACTGCAGAACTGTCTTTGAGGCTGCATCTGTGCCTGTAAATAAAGCAGGACCAAGGTTTGTTCTCTGGTCCTGGGGCCACGTGTTGTGATATGGACCTTCCTAACTTCTTGGAACTTGGTCCAGGGTCTTTATTAGGCTATTTGGTATTAATAGTCATAGGATCATAGAATCATGGAGTAGTTAGGGTTGGAAGGGATCTTAAATATCATCCAGTTCCAACCCCCCTGCAGTGGATAGAGACAACTTTCACTAAACAACATTGCTCAAAGCCTTATTCAACCTGACCTTGAACACTGCCATTGATGGGGCATCAACAGCTTCTCTGAACAACCTGTTCCAGCGTCTCACCACGCTTAAAATAAAGATTATTTTCCCTAATGTCTAATCTAAATCTACCATCTTTCAGTTAAAAGCCATTCCCACTTCTCCTAGCCCTACATGCGCTTTTAAAAAGTCTCTCTCCAGATTTCTTGTAGGTCCCCTTTAAGTAGAGGAATAATAATATATACAAGCATATGTACACACACACATATATATTGTCAGGTAGTTTCATTCCCTAGTGTGTTGTGAGCAGTCTGTGGTATGTGCTATTCCTGTGGTCAGGTGCTGCTTTGGTGAAAAACCATGCCAGGGAACATGCTGGCAATGGAGTGAAACAGGCAGACAGCAGAGCTGTGGCTTAGTTTGTCTAGCTTTCTAAGTACAGTACACAGAGTCTGTGCAGTCAGAAGCTATTGCAGTCCAAATTGCAGCCAGAGTTTGTGGCATTAGGATTTTGGTGTTCTCTTCTATGGAGCACTTTGTGCCCCGTTTTCTAGGGCTGCAGCTTTGAGAAGAGCTGGGACAGTCTGGCTCCAAATTGGACTTGTCAGGCAAAGGGTCCTGGGCACTTAGAGGTAAATAGTTGGCTGCTTGCTCTGAAGGTGACTAGTTGAAGTGTTTGCCTGAGGGGCATGAACTCTGCCTGAGGGGCATGAACTTGGGGCTCTCTGTCTACACCAAGTCCTGTCCAGGACTGTCAGCAGTTCATCGATTTTAAAATATATTAAATTAAACATTGCAGGCTCTCTGAATCAGCATTTTCAGCTTTAATTGTATTTTGTTTAATTAAATCTTGTTAAATAAATCTTTTCTGCAATATATTATCAGTTGGGGTGTGTTTTAGGTATTCATAGCTGCCACTATATTACTGGAGAGAAATGCAATAGGGGTTTTTGTTTGGTTGTAGGGTTGTTTGGGTGTTGTTTTTTTTTTTGCTTGTTTTGTTGTTTTGGTTTTTTTTTTTTGTGGGTTTAGTTTGTTTGTTTCAGGATGGTTTGGGGTTTTTTTTTGTGCATGTGTTTTGTTCTCATTGAGCTTCTGTTTTACACATTTCCATGTCATCCAGAATTTGGACAAGAGTAGCACAGGACTGGCAGTAGCAGCTTTTTCAGACCTGCCAATGTGTAATTTTACACTTACAAATAGTCCAGTTGAAATTAATTAATTCACTGGGACCATGCATGCATATGATTGTCTGTAAGATAACGACTATTAAACAGCTTTTTGCTTAACTTCCTCTTTGGAAGGTGGCAGAGCATTTTCTCTCTCACATACAATTCTGGGCAATTTGGAGGGCTTTTTTTTTTTAATGTTCCCAGAACATTTTAAGATCTTTAGATGAAAGCCAGTAGAGACAGTCAAAGCATCCATGTTCACCACCTCCAAAGCAGCCTTCTGCGACAGCCTTTCTTGGCCTGCTAATGGCTGGCAGGGAGCCAGTAGCTGTGTAATGAGCTGTATGAAGGGCAGGTAGCCCCTGGAATTACAGAAGAGAATTGTGACAGAATAAAGGGAAAGATGAAATTCTTGTGACCTCTGTTCATGAAGAAAAAGACTGCAGCACTTGCTTATTGTAGTCTGGACTGAATAGATTGGATCTTGACCTTAATCTTAGTTTTCTTTAGTTGTAAAAAATATATTTTGGCTATGTTTAAATAAAAGAACAATGATATTTCCAGGCATTTAATAAATGGGAACATTCTTCATCAGAAGAAAAAAGATTATATGAGGGTTGTCTCTGCAGTAACCCCTTTGTTGTTTGAAGTCACAATTATTCTCTTTCAAAATGATGTAAAACTTTTATATTCAGAGTTTCAACATAGCAAAATGACTGCTAAAGTAGATAATACTAAGTACGGCTGCACTGTGGGACAAATATACAGTGCAGGAGGGATCAAAAATAAATGGTATAAGGACGTCTGCAGGTATCCTAGGAAAAAATATCCATAAGTCCTCCTCTTTTTTCTTTTTCTCAAACAGATTTTTTGCATAGCAGTAATCACCCATGATAACAAGTGATCTTCTAATACTAGTTACTGGGAGGGGAAAAATAATTAAACAAAAAGACCTAATATGGCTTTAATGATGGAAGTCAGTGTGTCCCTGCTGGACATGGTGCTGAATCAGTTTGCATCAACTGACTTTAAAATGGAAAATAGAAACATAAACCCTATCAAATTTCACTTTGAAAGAGGTATTTATTGTTTTTCTAAGATGAATTCTGATGGAAGTTCTAGACCATGTTCTGTTCAAACACGATTGCAAATGGAAAGCAAATTCCTTTAAAGAAGTGGCACTACATCAGCTAAGAAAGGTGATTAGAAACATTCGTTAGAATTTAATCACTTTGTAGTACTAGTTGTTTTGTCTGCTATCTAGGTCTATTTTTACCTCATGTACCATAAATTTCTTAATCACAGTTCCGACTGTGATTCAGCCTATTTTTCCTACCAGACCAAAACTTGACTGCTGAGGTAGAAAATCTTTCGCTTAAGTGCGGTAGCAATGTGACAGGCCACATTGGGTCTGCAACTGTTTCACTGAAAAAGTATTGCAAGGAAAGAGAAAAATCAAATGTGAAGAAAGTGGAAGAACGCATGCTGCCAAATGTTTCAACATGGCAGTTTTGATCTTAGAGAGATGACCTGACAGTGGTCATTGGTTTTATTATTATCACTAATTGTTGAACTTGTAGCCTATCTTTTGTCTTACCTTCTGGTGTCAGGCCTTCCTGAGTATTTGCCTTTCTTAGAGATGAGTTTTAAAGTGTTTAAATGTTTAAAACTGTGAAGAGAATAGAGGCATACAATGGGTAAGGTCAGAATTTCTGCAGCTGATAAGTATACAAGGGGAAAAAAAATCTTTAAACACTAGTTAGGTATTGTATAGAGTTCTGAAACAGCAATTAAGTAGTTTTAGGCTAAATTTTATTTTATACTTCAATGCAATGTCATGTCATGGAGAATATCGGGGTTCTGATTTTCTTTCTGTTGTCCCTACCTTCATTTCAATAATAGATGTCTAAATACCTAATTTTGACTTAGCTGTAACATTAAGGATAAAATTTTGATAGTTCACAGGTGATCACTTAATATGTAGTATAAATAAGAAATGGTGTATTATTCTTTAAATTGTACCCTTATTTAAACTTTGTTGTAACACTCCAGAACAACTTCCAGGAGTGAGGCATGCAAAGATTTACTTCAGCCCCATCAAACGTGTCTCCTGCAATAGTGTGTCGAATCACTGCATCCTTACTCAGGGAATGTTACTCTGTACACCTGGAGATGACATTTAAGTCTTATTTCACAAATTAGCTGATGTGTTTGTTTGTCAATTTCTTAATTAGGTGGTAGAAACTCAACTTCCCATCAGATCTACAGTACTTCAAAATGAATTGTGTAGAAAACATAGTGGGCTTCATTTCAAGTTTTCACCTGGGATGCAAGACTAGATCCACAGAATAATATGGGGATTGTGATGTCTCACAATAGCTACTTTGCCCTCAAATTTAGAAATTTACTTCCTAGATTCAGTTTCCGTCTGAAGTTGTTTCAAATCTATTTATTACTGCTCTTTTTCTTTCTGCCTGAAGCACTCTTCCTAAACACAAGAAATTCTCTAAATTCTCTAAGTATTATGAAGCTAGGCATTTACCTCATCAGACTTCTTAAAAGACGTATTATTTGTATTGCTTGATTGTGGTCTCTGACCTTACCTGCTAGATCACCCCCAGGAAAAGCCTTGGGGGTAAAATAGAAAAAAGGGATGGAAATATACTTGGCTTACTCATATATTTTAGTTTGGTCTAAGCAAACAAGATAGCTTAAGACAGAATATGTATCTCCCATGTTCCAGGTGAATAGTCCAAATGCTAACTATGTAAATCTTCAGTCCCTCATCCGAATCTGTTTTACTCTGTGTGAAATGCAATAGGAAAAGAGTTTTGTGAATGGGTGCAGCCCCTCTGCTGCCAAAACCTATGTAAACCCAATACAGTGAGTTGGCACACTTCATACATAGATGGAATAGTCTCCAGCTCTTGTCCTGCATACATTGGTATTATATGTTAAGTATGTATTGGCATCAGCTTTGAATCTTAGGAATTTTGACTTCCTGCTGTGGGCTGTACTACAAGATCTGCTCTCTTTTAGGATCAATTTATATTTAAATAATCAGTGTTTTAAGTAGTCGATGTCTTAAAATAATAGGGCACCCTCTGTCTGAGGGAATACAACAGGAGTTTTGGGACTCTATTTTCTCTGCAAATTAGTCTTTTCCCTGTTGACTTAGGCAAAGTATGTCCTATGATTGAAGAAATGGTAAGAGTTGAATCCAGTTTTCTACTATGACAAATGCTTTCAGCAAGCCTTTTGTTTCCTTTTCTTTTTGTTCTGCGTTGAACAGAAGCTTTCACTGAAATTCAGAGGACAAAAGGAAGAGGTGTTTCATTCACTCAAGAACTTTTGTGAGATTCCTCTATGAATTCACTCCTCCTACTACCCACTTCCATCCCAACATTCATTTCCAAGAGTGCCCTATGTACCTGGCTCTGGGTTATACAGGGGTGATGGATTCTTCTTTCCTTGCAGTTGGAGCTGAGTGATTTCATACAAAAGGGATTCTTTGATTTACGCTGAGGAAGAGCAGCCACCTGTGCTCAGATTAAAAGAGACATTTTTTTATTATAGGAGGAAGTTTTGTACTCTGTTTTACATGCTTACACAAGCATTTGGCTTTAACCTGAGCAAGCACTGTAGGTGCAGGCAATACATAAAAATCCCATCTGCTATAATTTATCCAATCAGGAAATTAAATTTTGCTGGTGGGCACTTTACTCTTTTTATCCACCTTGAGAAAGAATTTGGGCACTTAATCTGATTTTGTAAATTCTAATTTGAAGCTGTGTCTGTGTATCACTACACACAGAGCCCTTCATAGATAATTCTGAAATCCATGGAGATGATGGACTAGCTGCATTATCTCACTTTAGTGTCTCAGTCATGGTTTATGAAAGACTGTGACTCAAATGGCTTGATATCCAAGTAACATCCTGTTAGTGTCTGTCAGCTATCCTGAACCCTGTGAAAGCCAAACAGATAATGAAGTTGAGAAGCCATTGTGGGTTTGAAAGCAGTATTCCTGGGTCGAGTGCAAAAAAAGTCTTGCTGTTTGTAGTGCATCTGCATCTTAACTCATGGGTCTGCATGGAGCTGTGTTGTATGAGCTCTCTTAGCGACTTGCATTAACTCTTCATCCATGCATTTTGCTGAGCATAACTGAACATTTTAGGTGCGCTTGTAGGGTGTTGTTGCTGTTCTGATCATTGAATGATTTGTTTGAAACTAGCAATGACCATTCGTTGCAAGCTCAGCCACAGAATGTAAAGCAAGATTCCCGAACACCTGGTGCATATAAATTTTCTGTTTACCTATGTAACCATTGCCTATGATCTTTTTTTAATTAATTAAAAATTTTAAAAATCTAAAATCCCTTTCTGAGGACAGCAGATGTTTTGTTCCAATGAATCTGTGCTACACATTGACATGTTTAATACCATACTGTTTACAACAGTTGTCTCCTAGAAGTGGAAACCCAGCAGTTCCAAAGTATATGATACTTCCCTTTACCCGCATAAAACCTGCCTTCCAGAAGCCTCTGTTCTGGAATTTGCTGCTTTTTTTTTGACCAAATGTCTTCTTACTGGAACCATCATGATTGGAAGCATAATCAGTTTTCCTCATTGGGATGGCAGCCTAATTAGGTATGCTTTAAAGTTCATATGCACAAAATAGTTGCAAAGATCATGCAGATATCGGCATCTGGAGGAAAGAGTTGACAGTCCTAGAAACTTGGTTTTAGTTTGTTTTATATTAGTTCTCCGAATTCCCACTTAACTTCCTTAGAATTCTTTTCATCTAAGTATTCATATGTCTGCATTTAGAAAGGAATTGAAGCATTTCGAGATTTGAGGGAATCATAGTGGAAAAAAAGCTACCATCATATTTGTCCAGATGAAAATAATAAACTAAATGCTTTCCATTAACAAATTCATTAACAAAACTTGTTTAGCTAATGTTATACTGAAAACTCAGAGTATTTCAGTTATATAATTGATTATAATGGCAATTAGTTTATTGCCAGATACTGCATGTTCAACTCTTAACTTGTTTTCCATTCATGCTTATATTTCAACTAAGATGCTAAATATTTATAAATACAAGCTGTCTCTGTTAGAGAAATATTGATAAACAATTTTCAAGTTATCCCTTTGTTCATTCTGTCACTTAATCATACTCAAGAAGAGAAATATTTTTATATACAAGCTGTCTCTGTCAGAGAAATTACTTTCATCTGATACTCTCACTGTTGGATTCATCAGGGATTCAGAGAAGTGGAGAATGCTCAGAAGAGGCTTTAATAATAAAGAGCTGTGTATTGCAGCAAGAAGGCATATTTTTCCTACCCCAAGCCTCCACTCTGGGAGTTTATGTGATCAGGACATTCCTTCTGAATTTCTTGTTTTGCATTTCCATAGTGGGGATTTGAACCTCTTATGCCACATTAACACCTGAAGTCTTTGTTTAGTGGATAAAACCACTTTCTGTCTTTAAGCTATGTATTATTCCTGGAGAGGGGTTCCAGCAAAAGAAGGTTAGCGCACAGTGTAAACACCCTGCTCTGCTCCTACTGCCTGTAACTCTGTTAATTTATCCAATATACAGGTCAGATTGATTAATACTGATCCACTCATGATCCAGAGTTGGGGGCATATTCCAACCACAGAGGGACTTGTAATGAGATCATGTCCTTCCTTCCTCTTTGTGTAGCTCAGATACTGGCCTACACTCTAACTGAATAAAAACTTCATTATGATTATCTGTTTCTTTTTAATAATGAAAATGAAGAGTAACCATGAAGCAGGACACATTAAAATTTCTAATACCATTAGTAGTGTAATTCTGACTGGAATATCTCTGCAGCACAAAGTTTATTCTTAAATGAACCAGACTAAAAAGATTCTTGAAGGCAATTTCTATTATTATACAGCGTACCTACTCAGAGCCTTGTGTGTGTGGCTCATATCAAGTTTAATTTCCATTAGTAGCTGTGTAAGGGAAAAGAAAGGAGAAAAGTAAATCCAGTTTCCACTAATTTATTAAATACTCGGATGTATTTATTTCTTGATGTTACCTGTGCTGTTACCATACAGCAATACAGAATTAAAAGTTAATACCACTACGATTTAGATGGCCTCAGTTTTTCTAAGAAGTCATTGAGCAAGTCAGAATCAGAGTGTGAAACTTTCAGCAAAGGTAACAATCACAAAATTATGAGATGGCTGAGGCTGGAGGGGATCTCTCCAGGTCACCTGATCCAACCTCCCTGCTCAAACAGGGGGACTGAGAGCCAGTTATCCAGGGCCATGTCCAGATGGCTTTTGAATGTCTTCAATGATGAAAACTTCACAACCTCTCTGCATCTCCTTCTAGATGCATGGACCCAGCTCTCATTTTAGAAGACAGATTTTTGAGACTATATTGAAATAAATGTGTGGCTAAGGCTTATTCTCAGAATTGTTCTCAAGGAACATTAACAATCTGGGTTTGTAGATTCAAAGTTGCCTTTTAGCAAAATACCTTCCACCTACAGGGTAACATGCAGAAAACACTTTGCCTAAGTATTCACACTTTTGAAAGTTGCCTTTTTTTGTATACCAGTTATTTTTTAACTCATTCTAACCACATGCAGAGCTGAATGAAACCCCAAGATTTCATTAGTATCAAGAAAGTCTTGGACATAGAACCTGTGAAGATAAACCATGCCAAGAAGCAGGGTATTTTAGCTTAGATTTGATGTGCATTAACATGGTCACATAGAGCTTGAATTAAGGCTGGCATGCATCCTATCAGATGCTCAGACAGTTGTCTGTATTAGGTGGTCAGATTTCAAGATTTTTAGAATTCTGAATTAGGTACAAATATGCCTTTTGATGAACAGGGAAAGGAAACACAATATTAGCTATAAAGGCTGCTGTTGAGCATTGAATTTTCTATTTCACTGGGTTACCTTGAAAGGACTTATTATCAGATGACAGACAATGGTTTGCATTTAGTTTCTTAAGAGATTAAGAAAGTCTTAAAGCATTACTTATTTCTAGAGCAGAGTGCTTGATCAAGTAATAGTAATGTTCATCATTGTGAGGCAGAATTTTAGTTATTGATTCAATGACGGTGAAAATATTTTTGCAGTAAATTAACAAAGAGAGAAAAAAAAAAGAAAAAAAGAGTGAAAATGACTGTGCTGTTGTAGAATCACAGAATACCAGGTTGCCCCTTTTTTCATCTGTACTTCATGTGTAATTCTCTGCTTTATGCATAATCAAAGTATGAAGACACTCTTGTGAAACTAGTTCACACCTGTGGCCAGACAAAGCTTGTAAGGATTACAAAACCCAGAGTTTCAGACAAACTTATGTGATCTGAACAACATTTACCACCCACTTCTTGACATGTCTGTAACTTTGCTCCACTTTCAATTGCATTATTCAAAAGATAGCTTTATAATTATTATTATTTGAAGTAAAACCTGTTAAGCAATATTTGTAATAGTGTTAGAGTGGTGCTGTTTATGAAACAAAGACTTAAAGTATATTTAAGTCAGTGAATGTCTTCACTTTCAGTAATCACTGAATCAAGCCTTGAAAGATGTGTGTCCTGTATTCTACTGTTGTTTCTGGAAGTAAATTATTATTGATTAAGGTGACCCTATTGATTAAGTGTCCATGGGGCTTAAAGATAACTTTCTAGTTTTACTTGACTAGTAGAAGGTAGAGATTCTCTAAAACAATATATTTGCATGTCTTTGGAGGGTTAATTTACATGTAAGGACTGTAGCTTGATAGAAAGCATCATTACTAGATGTGAACTTTGCACATGACTTAGACAAGGTAGGAATTCTATTGCCCTAGACCTCAGAAAATTTTGGTGTTTACTTAGATTAAAGCAAACTAGAAGAGGTGGATGTTGAACTGAAGGACTTGGGGGGAGGGTCCAAAGTGGCAAAGATCATGCCATTGCAGCCAACTGGATAATAAGCCAGGCCAATCAGAGCACAACAACAAATGTTCAGTAGTTGCCTCCTAAGATAAGAACCAGAAGACCAGTCACCTCAAGTGTATGTATACCAATGCATGCAGGTTGGGGAAGAAACAGGAGGACAACTCAAATGACTAGAGGATAGCAAAGTATGGCTATAGAGTGTTTCATAACAACAGGCAGTGAAGAAGAGGTGGACGAGTCACACTCTATGGTAAAGAGAATATTGAATGCATAGAAGTCAACTACAGTGATTATAGAAGCCCTGTCAAAAACCTCTGTGTAAAGATTAGAGGGGATTTTACAGTAAGCATCTGCTCTGACCTCCAAACCAAGACAGTAGGCAAATGAAGCAATATTTGAGTCACTTAAGCAAAGCTTTTGGTTAACAGAACCTGGTTCTTATGGGTAACTTCAATTACCCAAATATTTGTAGGCAGAATAATACAGCAGGTGACTTGTCAACCATCAAGCTCCTGGAATGCATAGGGGGCTGCTTCCTCATACAAATGTTAGATGTACTAACCAAGACTGAGGCACTGCTGGACTTGCTACTCACAAATCAAGAAAACCTGCTCTGTAATATCTCAGTTAGCGATAGCCTTGGCTGCAGTTATCTCAATATTTTGGAGTTTGGGATCCTGCTGAGCATGTGAAGGTTAGTTCTCAGGGAAAGGGTTTAGATTTTAAAAGAGCAAACTTAAGTTCCTTTAGCTGTGAGGGATTCTGTAGGAAACTTACATGGAGGATAAAGGAACTAGCAAGTGCTGGGAGTTTTTCAAGAACATCCCATTGGAAGCACAAAACATTCGTCCCCTTTGAAGGTAAGGGAAGTAAGCAGAGCAAGAGACCCCCTTGACTTAACTGCAAGCTTCTGAATCTGTTCAAAACCAAAAAAGAAACATAGCAGAGTTGGAAAAGCAGACAAATACTTGTTGAGAACTACAAGGGTATTGCCAGGGCATGCAGACACAGTTAGAAAAAGCCCAGCTCAAATTGAAATTGGTCAGAGATGGTGAAAACCGCAAAAAAGGGTTCTTCAGGTATATAAACAACAGGAAGAAGCAGAAGTCATTATCCCACTCTGCTGAGTGCTTGTCAGGCCACACCTGGAACTGGGTTCAGTTTTGTCCCTGCTATACAAAAAAGATGTTGACAGCGTGGAGAGGGTCCAGGAAGGGCCACAAAGATGATCAAGGGATTGCGAAGCCTGCCACATGAGGAGAGGCTGAAAGAACTGGTGTTGTTCTGCCTTGAGAAAAGAAGACTTAGAGGACATCTTACATTCCAGTATTTGAAGGGCATCTCTGAAGAATGTGGAGACTTCCTTTTTACAAGGAGTCACATGTAAAGACGAGGGGCAGTAGGTACAAATTATTCCCAAAAGACTCTGGACACAACAGGAAATTTTTTTCAATGAGAACAATCAGTCACTGGAATTATCTCCCCAGGGAAGTATTGGACTCCCCAGTGTTGGGCACTTCTGAGATTCAGATGGACAGGATTCTGGTCCGTATCTAGATTGTGGGTTTGCCAAGAAAGGTTGGATC
The DNA here is from genome assembly GCA_009867235.2 of Psittacus erithacus. NCBI lineage: Eukaryota > Metazoa > Chordata > Aves > Psittaciformes > Psittacidae > Psittacus > Psittacus erithacus. The sequence goes on along the minus strand of WYDI02009003.1, from coordinate 6,639 downwards.
ACATGATCTTTGAGGTCCCTTTCCGACATGGTATTCTGTGATTCTATGAAATTGCCTAACAAAACCCAGTGTTTGAATTACATTTTCATGAATAGGTATGATGCTGAACTACATTTTATTTGCTGTTGTGGGTAGTGTAATGGCTAGCTTAGCATGATGAACTTGCTTTTCACAAGTTTTGGTAATACTTAAATCACCATTACCTAACAAAGACTATAATCATAAGGAAAACATTAATAATATCTTCTTTGAGTAAGTCCCCTGTCAGCCTTCAAACATTTGTGGCTAAATAACTTCCTGCACTTCCCTTCCACCTGTCAGGTACCTCATAGGCTTTGAGAGAGATTATGCATCACATCATCTGGTTCATCCATTTTGCCATCAGATCTCCAAGGCCTTGGATGAAAATTACCTGCTCCTGTCCTCTCAGTACTGTCTATTTTGTCTGTAACTTCCCCTAGGGGAGCTTCAAATTGAAGCAAAATTCTTCTGAAAGCCTTTTCTGATTAAAAATAAGTGGAGAGTTCTGGTGGGAAAATCTTTATATGTTCTTCCACTGTGAACACAGCCAGAAAGTGTCTGTTCAGCTTTCCTCTGTGCCTGATTTTTCCTGAAGGCTCTGCTTATACTCTGATAATATGTGGGATTTGAAGTCTTTCAGACTTCTTGCTCCTGATGTGTTTGATGAAAGATTTATTAATTTTTATGTATTTTGTAAGTTGTACCTCAAGCTCTTCTTTCATCCAGCTTTATGGAGTTTTTTGACTTTCCAGATAGTACTTTTCTTGTATTTTCTTCATTTGGATATGATCCCAGCTTTCTGAAGACAGCTTTTTTTGAGAACTCACTCTGCCCCTGCCTTTTAACCATACTCACTTCTTTTCTCAGGGCTTTTATGACAAGTATAGATCTGTTCTATGGTTCTAATACTGCTTCACTAAGAAGTCTCCAAGATGCAAGGTTTTAATTCACCTAACTGCCATTGTAAGCCCTTTTTTTATAATAACCTTTCAGATTCTTAGACTCACATAGTGTCAACTTGTGGAGACATGGAAATGAAGCTTTGTTTTATTTAATGAATTCACGTGTTTTAAGTGAGAATTTATTTTCTTTGACTTATCTTTTTTGGCTTAATCTGGTTACGGGTCAATGCCACACTGCTTTTATTAAATTATACCAATGCAAAGGAAGGAGAATGCTCTCAGCTTCTAGGCCTTCCAGTAGTGCACAGCTTCTTCCTTAGGCAGCACATTGAGACCAGCGTTACTGTGCGTTTATTAGTCAGCCGCAACCGATAGTGCATCTGCAGCTGTTTTAGGTGTGCAGAAGATGATGACTGTTAGTATCCCAGTGGTCTGTCTATCTGTTTAACTTTTAAAACCTAACATATGCTTTATAATGCTTTGCTTCAAAATCGGATTGTATGTGGGAGATGGTATTTTTAAAAAGATTTAAAGACCTCTAGAGAAATATTAAGAAAGAATCCTATGTACTAAGAAGGTTTCCAAATGGCATAAGTTTTGTTTCCAAAGCTCAGCTTCCATATAAAGTAGCAGTGAAACTCATTAAATCACTTATTTCCAGATTTGTCCTTGGGTCAACTAGCTGTTTCCAAATCCTTCTTTCTGAATCACCATGACGTGCTAAAATAGATTGTTTTGCTGTTTTGTTTTTTCTCTCTCTAATAATAAAATTAATGTTGTTTTGTGTGATAACAGCTGCTGAAGGAAGGGGAATTTTCTCTTTACATGCTAATACTCTAGGTCAATACAATGATTTTGATTTTAACATTCAAAAAGTGTTTTGCATGCATACTTTACCCTATCTTAGATTAAACAGGGAAGTTGTTGCCCTGTAATTATCTCTAATGACTATTTAAAAGAGATATGTCAACACCTCTTTTTTTTTTTTTTTTTACTCAGAACAGAAAATTCCTTGTGAGATCATCCCAAAATGACCAGTGACCATAGGGACACATGCAGGAAGCAGCTTAAACTTTGTAAACCATTAATATAAGTAGAGGGAAAAAAAAAAAGAAGAAAGAAAACCACTGTCCCCCCACCTCCAAATCCTTTTATATTCCTTAGTCCTTTTAACTTATAACAGACTTTAAAGTCTTCCCTTACTGTAAAAATAGTATGTTATTGAACAGTCCAGACTCTTGTTTTCAGTAAAATCTTCAGGAATGAATTCAAATATAAATAACTAGTGGGTGAAATGGATGCTTTTTGCAAACTTTATTTCATCTTTAATTTTCATTAGGGACTCTTAACTCCACTCATTTTTATAGGGCCTGGTTCACAGAAAATGATTATCCAATCAACCTTAAAACCCTGAAAAGCCCTGGATATATGGAAAAAGCATGGTCACTCTTGCAGTCTAATGTTAGGCGTCTATAGAAATGGATACTTGACCCCACTCATTCTTGGAGGTTTTTTTATAGTTATATCTATGTATAAAACAAACTAGCTTTGTTAAAACCATGAACCTGTCATTTAAGTTCTTTCTATATGAAAAAGTAACTGTTTATTAATGAGATATTTTTTCTGTCTGTTTCTCCACAGGCTATTTCTGTTCAGTGACCCATCTTGACCTTTGGCTAGGTCATTACTTAAGCTTTGTTAGTAGCAGTTAACGGAAGAGTTTGTCAGAGGGAATAAAACACTGTTTTCTATCAGTAGATCTCATAACTGACAACAGATGTCAGATTTATTTATTTATAATTTATTTTTTTTCCAAACATGTAGAAGGAAAAAAAGGATCTGACTACTACCCAAGGTCATGCTCTACACTCAAACCTAACAGCTTCCCTGCAGCTCCTTGCCTGGCATGATGCAACAGGGTTCAGTAAATATGTTCTCAATATTTCAGTTTTGTATAAGAGAATACATTAAAGCACATAACCAGTTTGCCATACCTTTTCTACAAAAGAAATGCCATGTTCATTCTCAGAATTATTCTCAATACTCACCTGAAATTTTAATCATGGTAGATTTTATTAGTTCTTCTGCTTGAGTTTGAGATATTTTTGTCAAATGTATCTCAGTAAGTTCTTTTGAATAACAGTTCTAATCCACTTAAGTTGCCCTAATTCATCTTTACATCACAATAATGTATTACTGCCTTGTAGTGGTAATTTTATAACATAAATTTATCATTTCCTTAGAACTTTTTACTCCAAAACAGTAATAAAGTTTGCAGTTAATAATATTGACTATTAACTACCAAATTACTTAAATAAACAAATTAATTAACTATCAAATCAACTCCAATAAATGGTGGTAGTCATATACTGAATAGTTCATATTCAACATATGAATATTGACATATATTGAATACGGACACAAATATATGTATAGTAGTCCAGAACCAAATGTTTAGGGTTTTTTTAACAGAGAAGATCTAAATAAAAACCCCTCAAACTAACTGCTCTGTGTGTGTGTTCGTATATATTTATATATGCCCAAATGTCTAAATTTCTATGCAAACCACTGATAATTTAGTTTTTCTCCCTTGTGAATATTTTGTATTTTCAGATAGTAAGCTTTCTGAAGGATTTGAATATATGCACAACTGCCAGCTTTATTGCTTTGTACTATTCAGGATCAAACAGAAGAAGGCTGAGCCTAGGTAAATGTAAAACATTATTTTACCAATTAAATAAAACTCTTTTATAAATAGAAATAATCACATGCAAAGCACTATGCAGCTGCGTGGAATGTACTTTACAACGATAAACTTGTTCTTTTCAGAAGTGCTGACTGAATAAAATGGATTCAGAACTTACCAAAAGAGTTGCAGTAACTTGCACACATTGAATAATTTATTCTTTTTATGAAAAAATTAAAATTTAAGATGAAACTGTTAACATCTGCGGCATTTTAGACAACTTAAATTTCTTCTAACATAATGAGGATTCCTGCAACTTTTGCATCAGTTCCTTACTCAGAGTGGACATGACTTACCTCTTGTCTCTCAGAGCCACAGGTGTTATTTTTTCCCACCCTTGCCCTTCTAAAAAGATGTTTTTCTCTGGTTTTAAATTTCAAACAATTTTATTATATTTCAATTGTTTCAATAATTGTTCCAATAATATCTCGATTGTTTTAAAACAATTAAAATTATGAGCACTGAAACTAAGCACTTTGCTTGGGTCATTTAATCTTTTTTCTTTTGTCTTTCCTATCAAAACATTTAAAGTTCCCTTCTGTTTTGTTACTCATAAAGAATACTAATGATGTTTACTTATTTAAGATAAAAAGTATAGATCGTTTAACTGACTAAATATCCTGATGCAGAAGAGTTTGTATACAGTATAAAGAAAAGTCTTAGAAGAAAAGTATGAAAGGTATTGTTACACATTACTCTGCATTGTCCTAAAAATCTATTAGAATTTTAGGCATTGAATCAAATAAACTATCCTCACCATCACACACACAAGCTTCATTTTAGTATTCTGTATAAACTCAAAGGACCATTTGTCTTTTCAAAAGATGAGGTTTTCTTGCAGTAGATTTATATCTACATTGTGAATTACTGATGTATCAGGCAACATAACTAGTTTATTCTATTTTTCTCAAAAGGATTTTCTCACTTTAACAGAGGTTTGCACGTAAATGAAATAGCCTTCCATCCATAGGTTTCCAGATGTCTTTTTGGTTATGTGTGTACTTTAGGTTATGCCCAAAGTGTAGCATTAACTGTTCACTGTAATCTATATTAAAAAAAAAAATAATAAAAATTTGCAGAAATGCATACATGAGTGATCAAGTGTTCCTTTCCATATTGCCACTTCCAGAAACTCATGGAAGTACTGTTCCAAAAAATGTTTTGCTACTGACTCTTTGACCTTTCTTTCTTCTGGGAATGTTTCCTTTTGTACAGGTCCTCCCAACCTAAAAATTTGTGTGAAAGAAGTGATGTGGGAAAAGCTTCACAGTTATATTTCCTGTAGATCTCGGACAGCCTTTTATTGTGGTTCCTAGGGATGTGTGGATACTAAAGACCAACCATTGGCTTTGTGAAAAGTGTATGAATGGGGAAACTAGCTTGTGATGCTCAAAATGTCTGCTTTGTCTTCAAATACTTCTTATTATAGAAGATATATACTAGGGAAGAACAAGCAGATACACAACTATTCTGTGGAACTTAAAGAACTTGTTTTAGCTAACACACTATTAATATGCATAGTTGTTCTTTAATCATACATACACTTAGAGATTTCCTCTCCTTCTCACATTACTAACAATAATTAACACTCCTAGTATCAAATTATGCCTTTGGCATGTTATAGCAGTTACTAGTTATAATCACAGTCAATGCTGATTGCAAATTAACTTGTTCCTAAAAATCATAGTTACAGATATAACAGCCTGATTTATTAACTAATAATGTTGTTTCTGCAAGAGGCTTGATGCTTTAAAGGACTAATCCATTTTATCATCCATCGCTTTAAAGGACTAATCCCTTTTTATCATCCATCAAAGAGCTGTTTTTCTATTTCTTATCTCTGTTTTTCCCCTTCCTCCTTTCTTTATTTTACTAAATTAATAATTACTCTCTTTGTTTTAATTTTCATTACTTATTTGCATATCATTTATCTCAATTTGAAATCCAATTTTCTAGTAAAATATGTCATAATAATTTTTTTCATCTCTATGCTTTATTACATGCAAAATTAAATGACAGTGAACATTAAATAAGAAAGTTTCAATGTACTAATGATCTATTTAATACTGGTTCCTTAAGAAAACATGATGAGTAACAAAATTCAGTATTTTAAAATTGGGGAAAGAGAAATGTAAATTTAAATCTGCATTTGCAATCTCTGTTTACAGTCATTACAGTCTCTATTCGATTATGACAATGCTGTTTCAACTATGTACTGCATGGAACTTTATGAAACAATATGTTTCAAAAAAACACAGCATTTCCTTTGTAACCTTTTGCTTAAACATCTGTTTCTGTATGTTTGTGGGTTGTATAACAGTATATGCCCAAATAATTTTGAATCTTTAGCATAAGAATATGTATTTTGATTCCAGGAAACAAAACAAGTGGAGTAATTCTTTCTTCTAATGTTGTATATAGTAATAGGGAAATATTTAATAAAGCAGAACTTGAAAAACAGATCAGCTACTCTATCCTTTCGCTAAAGACTGAGGCTATATATGCACCCTTGTTGTGGTTTAAGCCCAGCCATAACTTAGAATCACACAGCCACTCTCTTACTCCCCTGACTTCCTCCCCCCCCGCTCAGGAGGGATGCGGAGGAGAATCGAAAGAATGTAACTCCCACAGGTTGAGAAAAGAGCAGTCCAGTAACTAAGGTATAACACAAAACCACTGCTGCTGTCACCAATAATAATAATGATAAGGGAAATAACAAGGGAAGCGAATACAGCCACTCACCACCCGCTGACCAATACTCAGCCTGACCTGAGCAGTGACCTAGCTCTACCAGATAACTGCCCTCAGTTTATATAGTGGGCATTATGTGCTGTGGTATGGAATACCTCTTTGGTTAGTTTGGGTCAGGTGCCCTGTCTCTGCTTCCTCCAGACTTCCCCTCCTCCCTGGCAGAGCATGAGACTCAGAAAATCCTTGGTCAGAGTAAACATTACTGAGCAGCAACTAAAA
>WYDI02009001.1:0-11046 GCA_009867235.2 Psittacus erithacus | reverse complement strand
GGAGACCTCCTAGCAGCCTTCCAGTATCTGAAGGGGGCCTACAAGGATGCTGGGGAGGGACTCTTCATTAGGGACTGCAGTGACAGGACAAGGTATAAAGGGTTCAAATTTAAACAGGAGAAGTTTAGATTGGATATAAGGAGAAAGTTCTTTACTGTGAGGGTGGTGAGGCACTGGTATGTGTTGCCCAAGGAAGTTGTGAATGCTCCATCCCTGGCTGTGTCCAAGGCCAGGTTGGACAGAGCCTTGGGTGGCATGGTTTAGTGTGAGGTGTCCCTGCTCGTGGCAGGGGGGTTGGAACTAGATGTTCTTAAGGTTCTTTCCAACCCTAACTATACTATGATTCTTTCACAGTGATCTCAGTGTCTTTTATTCCTTGGCGAATCAATCGAAAATGGGGGTGCAGCTATTCTCTCCTCTGGAACAGTGAAGAGACACTGCTCTGAAAAACTCAACCCTGACTATGTGAAGAGACACCTGCAGCAGGGAATAGAACCAGAGCAAGTGCTATGAGGAGGCATTTCTCAATGTTCCCAAAGCTAGTCAAGGTTTTTTGAGACTGAGTAATACATCAGCTTGCTATGTGAGGTGACTCTCTACAGGTGAGGAAAGAAGAAGAACATCTTCCACTGAATCAGGGTAGCCAAACCTTGAGCTCTCTTGTGGAAGTACACAACTGTCGTGGCTTAAGCCTAGTCAGCCACGCAGTCTCTCTCACTCCCTTCCTTTCTTCCTCCCCCTGCTCTCCTGGACAGATGGGAAAGAGAATAAAGAAGAATACAACTCCCATAGGTTGAGATAAGAACAGTCTATTAACTAAGGTATAGCACAAATCACTGCTGCTACCACCAACAATAATAATGATAAAGGAAATAACAAGAGAAGAGAATACAACGGCTCACCACAGACCGATACCCAGCCCCACCCCAGCAGAATCTCCAGCCCTTCTGGGTAACTGCCCCCAGTTTATATAGTGGGCATGATGTGCTGTGGTATGGATTACCTCTTTGGTTAGTTTTGGTCAGGTGTCCTGTCTCTGCTTCTTCCCGGCTTCCTCTCCTCCCTGGCAGAGCATGAGGCTCAGAAAGTCCTTGGTCAGTGTAAACATTCTAAGCAGTAGCCAAAAACATCGGTGTTATCAGCGCTGTTCTCAGGCCAAAAGTCACAGCGCTGCACCAGCTACTAAAAAGGAGAAAAATGACTGCTACTGCTGAACCCAGGACAACAACTAAGAGGTATAATTCTTTATCATTCCTGATATGTTACAGATCCTGTGCTTTAACATGCAAACCATTCATTTACTGTCATTCAAGTCTACTTCAAAATTTGCATCACTGTATAAAAGTTTTTTCTGTGATTTACTGGCTTAAAAAATAAATGCATTGATGCAAAAAGCAATGAAAGATAACATTGCAGGTGTGTGTTCTATTACAACCCATTTTCACCATATTTTCCAAAATGCAGATTACCTTCTTGTTTTCACGGATACCAAACCAGAACAGCTACCTTGATATAAATATAGAAGAAATGTAAGATGAAGCAGAGTAAGAAACAAGGAGAAGTACTGATGAATTATGTTACTGCACTTTGAGATTTATAAGCTGGTGTGATGTTTCAAATGTAGCCATCCCTAAAGAGAGACTGTAATTTAGACCTCATGTTGAAACATTCAAATGCCACAAGGAAGGGAGAACAGTGTCTCATCTCTAATTTGAAATATTTCAAGTACCTGCCATCCACTTTTAGTGATGAGGTCTAAAAATGCATCTGCAGTACATCCTGTAATTACATGCAAACATTTTAATAATGGAATTGGCATATATTTTCAGGGTATTTTTCTCTCCTTTTTCTCTCTGTCTAATTTGTCTCTCTTCAGGAGCTTTTATGTTTAAGGCTCCTCTGTACTCCTCCTATAACAAGCCTACAATTTCCTGTTTTATACAGAAATATTGTAAAGAATTAAGTCAAATATTATTTTCTGGTGCATATTTCATTCTGTAGCTACACCTATTCAATAATACATTCATTGTTAAAGACTGCAATAATAGGAGAAGGCATATGAAAAGCTTTTGACCTTCATCATTAAAGAACTCCAATGACAGATGATAGGTTTTGATTAATTGAAAAAGCCACAAAGCCATCAGTTTTATGTTCAAGGACAGAAAGTTTCCTGCATCAACAGAAAAATCCTTGCAGTTAAGACTCAGACTCGAGAGGCCTTTGCTCAATTTACAGTACTAGCACAGTATTCCTGTTTGATCACAAGTACAAAGCACTTGAGATAATTCTAAAAAGTAATTAGCCTTTGCAGTGTCTAGGGTCATGCATCAGTGTCAAGTTTAAAACTACGATTTCATGCTCACAATCCGTCAGGCATCTAAAGGAAGGTCATTCACCAGCAGGAGGAGTAAATCACAGAAAGGACTTGAACACTTGCTAGGTATGCCAATAGGGTGTCTTTTCTGTCACCTATAAAAGGTAGCTGAGCTGCAAAAAAAGCAGAAGGTGATCATCAAGCTAACAGTTTAGTGGTGTGATGCTGGAGGCACTTACTTCAGATAGGCCCATTTATGACACACTGGTACCTGCAGCTCAAATGCTTCATTTGGTTCCTTGCTTGAGAAGTCAGTAACATGCAAAAGGGTGTCCTAAAGTTAATGAAATGTTTCCACAGACTTCAGTTAATGTTTGATCAGTAACATAACTGTCAAGACCATTAAGTCCTTTCAATACTTATTGAAGTAATTATTTCTCAAAGGCTGTCAAGAAAAGTGGAGGTGTCCACATCTGGATACATTCAGTAACTATAAAAATATCATGTGGGTCATTTTAACTTAATTACAGTAAGTGACTGACAAGCAACCATAGCTTGAACTTAGCTAGACAAATAAGTAGTGAAGTTGCACTAGTAATGATTTGCATCATCGCTTGTTCTGAAGGTATCATCTTATCCTTGTCATTTGTTTATCACATTCAACAGGGAAATTCAGTTGTCAAGATTTAAAAAACAGGCATCCCTGTCCTCAAAGCCTTTTTGAGACATAGTGGTGAACTTCAGTCAATTGGCAGGGCCAGAAGCAGGAGTAGCATACCCAAGCTGTTCAGCCCACATGACAGAACTTTTCCTAACAGTAAGAAACAACAACAAAACAGGTTTTCTTGAAAAACAGTTATCATTTGCCCTCTCAGTATTCAGTATTTGGGGAATTTCCTGGGTTTTATGACCTTTTAGATTTATTCATTCACACATTACACAAGGAAGCATTAACCAGCTGAACTCTAGCTAAATGCTTATTGCATAAGTTTGTAAGTTGAGATAAAAATGTTACTGATTCCCATGCCTCCTGTTATCACCTCTCTTAACTGCACAGCTTCTTGTTTTCTAGTGGAAAGAAAATATTCTAATATGCTGCTCATTAATAGGCAAGTATTACTTCTTTTTAAAAATTGCCTGTCAAGTTGCTTTTCTTTAGAAGTTGTCTAATGAGTATTCAAAGTGTGAAATCCTTCTGTCCTTGCATTCCTTAGTATTCAATTTAATTTTGAATGGAATTTTGTAAAGCAGTACTTTTGGACCCATGTACCTCTTCCCTTTGTGCAGTCAATTTTTTTCTTTGACATTTTAAATGGTCACTTTCCCCACTGAAGCCATTATAGTTTAAAAAGTGCAAGATAGGGCCAAGCTCTCTAGTAATGATCAATTTTGTGGACTTTTTAGATATATTTTTCAAGTTATCCTCAGGCATAGATATATATAAGACCAGTTTGCCTTGCAAACTCTTTGTGTCAGCTGATAAGGAAGAAGGAAGGAAAAAATGACCTGGTGTGACTGTCACATCTCAGGCAGAGTCTGCAGATCTGCAGTTACAGAACAGCTTACCTCTAAATGTGGGCAGAATTCACAGAACAACAATTGAGCATGGGGCTCACACAAGTTGTTTGGTCGAAATAAATAAAAGACTGTACACCAAATGCTAGCTGTTTACTTACAGCACTGATAACTCCAAGGTACAGCATTACATATCAAATATTAGACATACAGGGGTCTAACAGGCAAGGGACAGACGTCTAAACAAGGTGTAAAATTGGATAAAAGAAGTACTTGTGCAAAATGGTAATTTCAACTGATTAGCAGAGGTTCATTCCACAGCTGCATTAACCAGCAGACCTCAGGATAATTACCACTCCTCAAATGCCAATAGTCTTCCTTTGTATTTCAGTGAAATGCTAGCCCTTTTCTTTAATGTCTGGCTCTGTAACTACCATTAGATCTCTGCTAGAGATTTGACTCTGAAAAGTCATTTATTTTAGATACAGATTTTTATTCTCCTTTTTTCTTTAGCATAGAAGTGAACTTTAATAACTTGCTCACATGCTCCAAACCCCTTGTATTTCCTCTCCCCTTCTCAACACAAGTCATGTTATTAACAAAAGCTTTACAAACCAGCTCACCTATAGCCATTTATTAAACTCTTCCCAAACACATCATATATTTTTAGGAACACATTGTTAAAACAAGTATGACTGTTGGCTTTCTTTGCATAACTGTCCAAAAAGATATCTTTCCCTTGAGGAAAGAAACCACCTGAGTCCTCCTGACCAGACACAGTTTCCTTTTGAATGTTACAACATAGTTTACTCTTCCGCATGTGTGCGTCCCTTCCTCACTTGTTCTTAAAGCTTGCCATTACTCTCATCCTCATCCTTCTGGTTTCTACTCACCCATACTTTTGCATGTAGCATCCTTCACCTGTGGTTTTCATTCCCTCATTAACTATGTATTTGACAGCAAGGCCCTGGCTTTTCTCCCCCTTCTACCTTTATCAGTTTTTAGGCAAACACTTTCAAGCAGCAGCCTTCTCACCCAGTGCCCTGCTCAGTATTTTTCTATTCCTAACAGCATCCTCTCTGGAGACAAAATAAGCCATTACTGTTAAAACTCAATATTTGCATAACACCAATTCCCTGAAACAGATACTCCATGACTGCCTCTACAGAGACATCTCAAGAACTAAGCTTACATATCAATGAAAGTAGAAAGTCACACATATCTATTTACATCATACCCCAGAGAACTGCTGCAGTAATTTCAGTTTTAAGCTCAATACAAAAGGAAGCCATGTCCTGCTTGTTCTCTAGGCCTTCATTTCTATTCAATACATCTCCAAAGGAAGGATCAATCATGATATTTTGCTGCTGCATCACAAAGGTTCTTTCAAATGCTGAGGTCATTGCAGGTGCTGAAGTCAAACGTTAACAGATACCTGCCAAAGATTATATCATCTTTTAAAACTTCAGTGCATTTTTAAAAGATGTTGAATTACTTTCAAAATTAGAACAACTAGGCAATTGTAAAACATATTTCACCATTAATGTAATTGCTTTCAGCCATATTTCTTGGACATTTTGTATTTGACAGAAAGAAGGAAGAAATCATGCCAATTTATTTTGCGTAAGTGGTGAACTTGATGAACTCAGCCAATTATATGATAGCCTTGGTCTATTTGTAGTAGAGGAGAAGGGAATCACAAGTTTTTATCTGGAATGAATTATCAGAGGAAAAAGATAAAATGTTGACATGAATCTTCATCACAGTAAACAGTGTAGCCGTTACTTACTGCTGTTAGGTTGTGCTCCAAGTTATACAGACTCATACTGAGACATTACTCAGTATAAATTACTTCAAATGGGGGTGGTTTTCAGTTTTTGCATTGTGTAGGGCAGCCACATCTCTCAGAACACCATACGGCAGCAGTATACCTCAGAACCTCATGGCATATGATGAGATCCAGACAGACTGTATGAAAAATGTGTCTATTGATTTTCATCCTCCCCCTCCAACCACCCACGAGGCATTAACTGCCTGCTTTCCTCTGAAAGCTACTGCTGCTGCTGAACCCAGGACACTTACTACACTAGTGAAGGAGCACAATTAACTGAACTGCTAGTCTTGAGTTCTCACAATGCTATTATACATACCCTTCTTAAAGTCTTTTTCAAAATCAGACCAAGCCCTGTAATACAAACACATTTCTTCCTTCATTCCTTACCAGATGATTTGCAGCCCCGTCAGCTACTCCTTTATTTTGCCTTTGTCTCAGAGTTCATCTCACACATCAGCTGACCAGAGGCAGAGTTCAGTAACAGTCACCTATCAATGTACCCTTGTTGCATACACAGTAAGACCAATTCCAGCTAGCACCTCATTTTTGGGTCTTCATTCAGTTCTTTGCTGTCAATGATTTTCTTTTACACTGCACAATACTCTGCTTTCAAAATGAACTTCTTAAATGAAGGGAAGGTTTGTTACCCTTCTCTTCCATCCTCACTTCATTTTGTCTACATGCTGATTTAGAAGTGCTCAGACATCTTCTCAGTTCTACTTCTTATCCTGCTCTGAGTGCTAGAGAAGAATGTTTTTCTCACCCTCTGCCACTCTACCAGCAGCTTTTAGTGCTTTTTCAACATGGAAGACACTGATGTTATGACTGCCTTTATGACTTCTCCATTCTGCAAAGTTCCTGCCTGGCCATTATTCTTACCAATCTGCTGCATTTTTTTGCATGGCATCTTGGTGACCACATTCCCTTTCGTAGCCATTTTCTGCTAGCAGCTTCCAAACAGCACTTTTCCTTCTCCTTAAATACCTCTTCACAAAGTTTTTCTTCATAGCTGCCACCTTTCCCTGAAATTTCAGCATCAAAAAGCCCAAACCCATTGTAAGAAGTCAAAACCAAAACCATCTTAAGCAACTTAGCACTCATTTGACTACTGCATTCAACACAACTGGCTAAATTACACCTCCAAACATAGTTTGCCAGCCCTTATTTTACCCAGTTTCTTATAGGAGCTACCTTCTTCCTCTTAAATCATGGGCTAGTTAGATGGGATGCCTGAACAGGGCTCATTAACCTAGAGCTTTTGGACCTTATGAGAAAGACAACCCTGTTACAGACTTAGACCATAATTTGGTTGGGATGAGAATTATCAGAAAATAAGCAATTTTTTGTGTTTGTACCTAAGGAATCAAGTGATCCTGCCCCTTTACTCTGCTCTTGTGAGACCCCACTTGGAGTACAGTGTGCAGTTCTGGTGTCCTCAAAATAAGGACATGGAGCTGTTTGAGCAAGTCCAGAGGAGGGCCATGAGGATGCTAAGAGGCCTAGTGCACTTGCCATATGAAGTCAGGCTGAGAAAATGGGTGCTGTTCAGCCTGGAAAATAGAAGGCTGTGTTGAGACCTAGTCTAGTGTGAGGCATCCATGCCCATGGCAGAGAGATTGGAACTAGATGATTTTAAGGTCCTTTCCAACTCAAACCATTCCATGATTCTATAAATTAGAACCCCTTTTAAATTCTGTCCCTGTTTTTTCTACAACTTTAATCATCTTTGAGCACAATGAAACCTTCTGTTGGGATATGTGAAAAAATGTTTTCTTTTTGGCTCGTGCTCAGAAGCAGAACTGAATATACTGGGGTTTTTTTTCAAGCTTTAAATGCTATACAGCACATTTTTATCTTTCTGGTGGCCTGCTGGTGCTCTTGCAATAAAATACAGATCACTTATTCATGTTATGAGAGCATCTTGCAGAGTCTAGTCAGAGCCTGAGATTCTATTTTGCTAGCTGATGGACAAAACCAATAGAACATACCAAAGTTTTTTCATTTGTATGGAGAAGACAAAATACTAAACCTTTACAAATCGCAGTGGAATTTTTTTATATCTTTCTGTGACTTTTGATTATGCACTAATGGTCACATCCTCAATTGATCCAAATCAAGATGTTTCTATTTGTTCCATGCTTGATCAGTCAAGTGAACACAGTCTGCAGCATCTGAAGAACTCGTCCTTTTTTAAAAAATTATGTATTCACAATCAGAGTATTTAATTTTATAATCATTAATAGGAAACAAACAAAAAACCCCACCTTACACTGTACTATTCATATGTGGCCAGATCACTGAGATTGGCCAGCTAAATGTACCACCCACATACAGTTTGTCAGCTGCATTTGTTCCAAAATACATTGCACAGCCACCATCTGTCAGTCATAAAATCTGCGGCCAAACAGCAATTTACTAATTTAGAAATTTTGAAAAACACAGTTGTGATGGAACTGATAACAAAGGTTATTGGATGTGTTGATCAGTATCATAAACAAATATTCATTGGTTTTCACATGTTTGCTTTGCAAAAAAATAATTTTTCAATTTCACTGATAATTTGGCATATGAACAAGCTGCTGCTTTACTCAATTAATTCAGTAATTTTGATGTTTTATTTTCTTGCGTTACCAAAAAGCCCAGAATTTCAATAGTCTCTCTTTTCCATTTGTTCATTAAAGCAGCTTTAAAGAGAGACAGTTTCAGGACTAAAGATATACATTTTAGGATTGTAAAAGCCGCTGGAGCCCATATAAAAGAATGAGAACAGTATATTACCTATGGGTAACCAAAGGAAATATTGGTGAATGAAGACAAGCTAATACAATTCTTATAATATGAAAACAATTAAGAGGCAAATCAAAAGAAGATAGACTTCTCAGATTTCAGAAAGTTTACAGTCTCTGGTTAAAACCAGAATAGCTGTACATACAGAGACACTTTGAAGACAGTGGATACAAATATATCATCAGCCTTCAACGCAAAGAGCTTCTTTGTTAACAAAAGACAGAAAACATTACAGGCATGGGTATACCACCCTTTCTTTCAGAGGTGCAGAAGAGGGAAGAAGATGTGACGGGCCTCTGTTATTTCTTAATACTCAGAAACACAGTAGTGGTTCCACACAGTTATCTACAGAAGCATCTAGCTATCAAATCTTCCATTATCATCTTCTCATAGTTGGATTATTACTTTCTTTTCTGCTTAAAATATGGCAATGAAATGTAGCTTAATAAGCTATCTCCCAGCCAAAGCTTTTCTTAGCCTGAAAACTGCCACTTGCCTAATAAAAAGAATAACACCCAGCTCTTGAATTTACTCCGTAAGATCCATGTATACACAAAACATCAATATTTAATCACAGCATAGAGTAGCTTACAACATAACAGTCTTAAATTTTCCAGATAGTAATTTTAAGTGTTTATATCGGACTAACACATTGCTTAGGTTCACAGAGCAGGTTGTGTTCTAGGACTCATTTCTTTGGCGATGAACATCACTCACGCTTTCCCAGCACTTGCTGCCTGTGAAGGAAATTTTTTTCTGTTGCTCATAGAAGAATGTATGCTAAAGGCATATGGATATAAATAGATTTATAGCTATTAAACATTTACCTAATGCTTATTGAATTCTGATTTTGTATGTCATAATATAAAAATATTGAATACAGTCTTTATCACGTAATACTTGTCTCTTTCTTCAGTATAATAAACCGGTTACCCTTTGGAAGTGATGTTTTCCTTTCTTGTCAGAGCTTTAAGGAGAAAAAAATTTCAGACTTTTGTATGAGATGTTTCTGTGTTGGTGGAGAATTAAGATTGCGCAGGGATGATTGTAAACACAGTCACGTCATTAGTAGGCAAAAACTTTGGATAGTTGAGTGAGATCTGACTCATTGCTCACTCTTTAAAAATGTTCCCCCTCATAGTCAAGTATTTGCGCAATTTCCACACTTCCCTGAAGACATATAGTAAGAAAAATGCTGACTTTTGATGGTTTGGAACTTGTATCATAGTCTTAATTCACTGATCTTGGCATTTTTAAGTACCCACTCTACATCACGACCTCTTTTTACATTTACTGCAAGTTTCTAACAATAAGGCATTTCTTTGAGATAACATACAGGTGTAATGAATGAACAAATAGCATAGACCTCGAGGTTTTGCTACACTAAAATTAAACTTCTGGATCAAAAAGTCCATCAACTTCATTTAATATCAAAGAAGAGGTAGAGCAACACACTATCATATCAAATATTTTAAAAATCCAACAATTGAAAAAACAGGAAATTAAAACTATATAACTGAAAAAAATGAATATTCATAGCTAAAATAATCTAACACATAACTCAGTAACACTTCCTAAATAAATTCTCCCCTGTAGCTAGAGTCTAAGTCCTAAAAATTCCTATCAGAACTGGCTGTTATCTTAGTGTATTTTAGAATACATATTACAGCATGGACATGGGATTCTTTGAACAATGAGTTAAAGTGCAAACTTAAAAATAGTGCCTCTCTGAGGAATGTTTCTTTCTACTTTTTCCATGGAATTTTGCATAATGCAGGTAATTTTTTCCCTTACAGTGTACTTGTACAAATTCCTATGAATTTATTACTGTACTGCTTTTTTTTTTTTTTTTTTTTTTTTTTGCTATTTAAACGGCAAATCTTTTTAACCCCAGGATCACGGGAATGTTGAAACTCGAAGGGACCTCTGTAGGTCACCTTGTCCAACCCCAAATAACCCTTGATAAATTTTTAGGATCAGTGACATTACGGCAATAAGTTCCACAGGGTAATTCTAATTCATACTTTAAAAGCATTTATATTTATCAAGCTTAAAAGCATGTTTAGTTTTGTTTTCTTTTATTTCATAGAATCATAGAATAGTTAGGGTTGGAAAGGACCTTAAGATCATCTAGTTCCAACCCCCCTGCCACGAGCAGGAACACCTCACACTAAACCATGCCACCCAAGGCTTTGTCCAGCCTGGCCTTGGACACAGCCAGGGATGGAGCATTCACAACTTCCTTGGGCAACCCATTCCAGTGCTTCACCACCCTCACAGTAAAGAACTTTCTCCTTACATCCAATCTAAACTTCCCTTGTTTAAATTTGAACCCTTTACACCTTGTCCTGTCACTACAGTCCCTAATGAAGAGTCCCTCCCCAGCATCCTTATAAGCCCCCTTTCAGATACTGGAAGGCTGCTAGGAGGTCTCCACACAGCCTTCTCTTCTCCAGGCTCAACAGCCCCAACTTTCTCAGCCTCTCTTCATACAGGAGGTGCTCCAGTTCCCTGATCACCCTCGTGGCCCTCCTCTGGACTTGTTCCAACAGTTCCATGTCCTTTTTATGTTGAGAACACCAGAACTGCACACAAT
>WYDI02008998.1:4521-24189 GCA_009867235.2 Psittacus erithacus | reverse complement strand
GTTCCCAGGCTGGAAGTCAAAAACACAGCACTGCACCAGCTACTAAGAAGGAGAAAAATGACTGCTACTGCTGAACCCAGGACAACTACATGGTTCTTCCTAGGCAACAGAAACTATCTATGCATATATAAAGTACGCATCTGGAGCTGGTCAGAACATTCCCATTAAATGTAATCTCATAGAAATATGCTGCTTTGTCAAAGCCAAAATATTTTGCGGAAAACATGTCTGTTTAGGCAACATTTTAATCAGGGAGGTATTCAAGATTCAAGGCTATTGGTCACTTCTGATGGCAGAGACAGAGAAAGCATGCAGTCCTGTTTGAAAACCCAAGAATTTTCACCTTAAAGTAATCATTTCAGAAAACCATACAAGATGTTCTGGTTTTGTACCCATGAAAAAGAAAATTAAAACAATGCTGACACCACAAAAGCTGCCATAAAACAGAATTGTCCTCTGAAAGGGATGCTCAGAAAAACGATACCTGCATCATCACATTATCTGTGTGGTCATTCTCCACAGAGCACTGCGTGTAGGTTACAGTGAGTTGAGAAGCTGGAGGGCTAGAACGGAGTGGGGCTCTAACTTGATAAATTGGCAGCTTGTTGCCGGTCTTTCACTGCCTTGGAAATTGTAACAGGAACATGTGCTTTATGTTGAGATGTTCAGGGAAAACCATTTACTTTTTCTTTTCTGAAAAAAAAAATAATCCTAGTCAGAGAAAAATAAAGATTCAAAATTTAGTCTTTTCCAGAAATTAGGATTTTGGGTAAAATTATGTGGTCAATCAATATGAACAAGTACTTAAAAATTTTAAATTTGTTTTTCATATTCTGGAGATTTTTAACTGCTAAATAGTTTTAAAACTTGCTGTTATAAAGTTTAAAGTGAGAGAAATCAGGATATAAAATTGCTTAATCTCTCAAAACCTCTACCAACCTTTACAAATTCCTATCCTTTAGCATTTATTCTTACAGGTTTTCCTGTTTCCTAATCTAATGGGTAAGCCCAGTTGAATTCTGTCTAAAAGAAGTAACAAACACTTGTCTCCAGGAGAGTGATCTGGCCATGACTCATTTCCCCAAGCTCTGGACAAATAGGATTCTTCAGACACATTTCTGTTTCTGCTGCTCCTCATGGAGCCCAGCTGGCTAAGCCTGTTGGTGACCCGATGAAGCACATCACTCTCTCCAGGTCCTGCAGCCCCAGACATTGACCTCATGAATCCATGTGCCACAGCCAAGCACCACGGGGTACCAGGACTGAGCAGCACTGCAGCGCTTCAGAAGCTGCAGCTCTGTGTCTGAAAACCCAGTACCATCTGTTTCAATAGACCTCTGAGATCTTCAGGTCAAGTGTTCACCTTCAAACAGAGGAGCATGTCTGCTTCAAAGTGTTTTAGGTAGATTTATCTCCTTTAGAAATGGCAGAGAGTGCTTTTAGCAAGGCCACTTCAAGATCAGCCAGCAAGCAAAAGACCTGCACAGCAGACAAAGGTGAACTCAATTGCAGTTTGAACTGCAGAGCTGATTGCTTCCCCAGGCCAGTGCACACTCCTGAGGCATGGGCATACAGGCAGATGTCCCTTCACTCCTATGCTGTGTCAGTTCCCTATGGGAAACAGAGGTGCTGCCCTTGTAAGACACAAGGGCATGTTGAGAGAAGGGCAGGAAACTCCCTTGATCTCCATCCTGCTGCTTCCCCAGGCTGAGTATAAAGTGTACAGGTGACTTGCTTTGTTGTAAGCTGCTTGGTAACAGATATATTTGTGTATCGGATTAAATCATATACAATAATTGCAATTTGGAGGGTGTCACACAGCACACAGCAACAGCTTGTGCAAACAGCTCTCAGTAGTCTGTAAAACAAAGATTGCAGAAGAATGGAAAAATACTTTTTTCTTTACCTACACACCACCCCCACACAGCTGCTGATGGCCGTCAAATGCGCAGTTCTGCTTTGCATTAGCCATAGTCTAGAGGGTCAGCTGGTTGTTACACACTGGAAAACATTGCAGATGCCTCATTATAGCCCAGTGTAGTCACACTAGCAGTGTGCCGCTACTCACCATTTATTCCCATTGCTAAGCAGCTGATCTGGATTAGGAACATTAAAACAAACTAAAATGTTTAAATAAAATTATCAAGAAATTCATAAAACCATTAAAATATTGCAGGGGAAATTACTATAATGCATTTTTTTATATTCTTCCAGTGGCTTTATTCTTTACTTTCTCTTGACTGTTGCACAGTCCTGAAGATCCTCATGTTTTTCTTCTGGTTGTATACAAGGTGCTGCAGAGACCATGGTTAGTTTTAGCTTACTTATTTGATATCAGTCTCTTCCTTCTTGTAGATCCAGAAAACACCACTCACACATACTGCACTAGGAAACATAACAAGCACCAATAGTAATGCGCTACACTTACTTAACAAGTATTCGTATTCTACTTTACAGTAATTTAAGCAAGCGCAGCTTAAACAAGCACAAGCAGTTTAGGGGAACAGCCATATTAGGTTTATTATAAATACTATAGATATAATAATAGCCCAGAACATTTTGGAAATTAAAAGCTCCCTTCTTATACCACATTTAAAACTCATTCTGTAGCAGGCTGATCATGCACTTTCTTCTGTAAAAAAACAAAGGTGATAAAATCTAAATTAGCGAAACAGCATCTATGAAATTAATAGCAACCTGACATGAGATGAATCAATGGGAAGAAACCTTTTATTGGAGATAACTGCTTATCCACCAAGTACACATTGGCTATAGTAGGTATATTTTCCCTACATACAAACATTACTCTTACTTTTTCTATGTGATGGGAATAATTAATATCAGGATGGATGGGATTAGTCTTCCCAAAGACTGGGGTCACAGCTGCACAAGTAGCATTAATTGAGTATTCAAGATTTCACAACTTTCTTGTTGTTAGATACTATATTGTTTTTCAGCAGCAAAGCTCATACCTTGTATGCTACATTACCCCATTTTCCAAAACAGTTTGATTTTTAGTACTGGGTAGATTTGCTTATTTTGACTCCAGATCACCTGAGTTACCCAGTTTGGTGCACAGAACCATAGACATTTACTAACACATCTGAGGGGGCAGCAAATTGGTCATGAGTGTTGGGAACTTTCAAGCCAGCTTTGCTGCCAAAGACAACATATCACATAGTGACACCCTCAAACCATGTGAGATACTGGCATAGATTGCTCAGACAAGCTGTGGATGCCCCATCCCTGGCAGTGTTCAAGGCCAGGCTGGATGGGACTTTGAGCAACGTGGTCTAGTGGAGGGTATCCCTGCTCGTGACAGGGTGGGGTAGAATTAGATGATCTTTAAGGTCCATTTCAACTGAAACCATTCTGTAATTCTATAATTCTATGGTTCTATGATAAGTAGTGGAAGGGTAAAAACATTACAAAATATCTCCTCAATTAGCTCACTGGCAGAAACAGTATGTCATCTTTTGCACATTATATTTTCTTATATTTTCTCCCCCCATTCTAATCCATAGTTTCCCCTTCAGTCTTTTAAATGATACTCTTACTCGCTGGCTAAGTCTAGCTTGGTAACACATAGTCAAACGCTGCTATTAAGAGTACTGATTTAACTGCTACAGACAAAGAACATTCTCTGTTTTTACATCAAGTGGTTCTTTCTGCCCTCTGTCTTCACTGTGTGTTTTCTTGCTCTGGTTTTGCACTCTATTGTCCTATTTTTATTATTGTATTCCCTAAAACTACTGTAGAGCAAGCAATATTCTCTGTTTTAATGCCTTATTTTCAAGAAGCTTCCTATTGGAATACATAGGTGGGATTTTTCAGAAGCATTTAACATTGACAATATCTTTAGCATTATAATTTGAAAAAAAACAATTTTTATATTTTAAATCTTAGCTATGTATTTATGGGCATGAATTGATCAAACCTGTTTTCATATTTTGTCTTGTGTTTTGATACTCCAGTTAGGCACACTGCTGATAATGACTTGACTTGCTTACTTGTACAAATGACATCTTATACATTTATCAAAGCCATTTAATAAGGCATTATCACAGTTGTAGAAAGAAGCTGGTAAGAGCTGACTTCGCTGCACAGCACGTGCGTAGGAGACTCAAGCATTATTGCCAGTCCAGTACTTTTGATCTTAATTTGTAAAAGTCCTTCCCAGTATTTGGATGTTTCAAGAAAATCAGAAATCAATGAGACTTTCTCCAGTTGGAGAAGAACATAACCAGTGCATTTGTGAGGGCTAGGTGAGCAGAGACATTTTCTGGAAGAAATGCCCCATGGAAAAAAAGTCTGCACAGGATGCATGAAATTATTTAAAAGCCACATACAATTAGGACTTACATTATAACCGTACCTGTTTCTATGAACAAAATAAACTCTCAAACATGGGAGTTTACAAATCTCTGGGAAAAATTCTGGAAGTAACCTAGTCAAATTCCTAATCTGCTACTAGTCAAGCCTCTCCTGCTGAATCTTTCTTCTACACACTGTTTAAAAGTAATTCTTTTATAGGTTTTGGGAAGTGGGCTTTGGATTCAGATTTGAGTTCTGTTTTTCATTGGGGGTTTTGTTTGGAATTGTGTAGGGATTTTTTTCTATTTGGCAAAGTCAGATTCTCATTGATAATGTCCCCACACTGTACCTGGCAAGGTTCCTTAGGCTTCTCACCTAACTGCTCTTCTAATTTTGTTTCAGGCTGCAGAATTACTTGCTATGTGAAATGTGTGTCAGCCTTTTTGCTCCACATCATTTGTACTTGCATCAAGTTTCTTCTGACAGTAGGATGTTTCAGTACCACAGCTGACTTTCAGCAAAACTTCAACTATGACATTTTAATTCTAATATTCTGGGCATTAATTTATATAACACTACAAATATCAATATGCTGACAGTATAGCCTGCCACAAACAGCAGCTAGGAGAGGGAAAAGGTAGGAGAGAGCTTTCACAGTGATGGGAAACATCAGTGAAGAGGCAGCTGCATATGAAGCTGCTTAGAGAGAAGCTGGGGTGCAGAGTAGGAGCCTGATGAGTCCCTGACATATCTGTATGGATTTATAGATTGTGGATCTGTGAGTGCTCTGGCAGAGACATGGGACCTACTGCTATCACTGCCCAAAAGCACTGAGGGGAAATTCTAATCTGCGACCTGGCTCACCCAGGTTGCATCTTGACCTGTCTCACATGTGCACGAGGCAGAACAGCCCTTTGAGAAGTCACTGCATGCCTGGCTTGAAAACCAAGAGCCCTGCAGCCCTGGCAGAGACAGCATGGCATTGACAGCCTCTTTTCTCAGAGAATAGGGCTGCAGAAGATTGCTTGATCTGAACTCCTGGAACTCCAGCCTGTAATTAGCCTGATTTGCTGCCTTAACCTTTCTCCCTGTATATTACCGCCTACCGAGGCTAATTAAAACTCCTGAACATGGGACTGGCCTGCAACTGCCTGCTGCAGTTTCCCTGCAAGTTTGCCCTGCAAATGCTGGGGTAAGAAAAGACACATACGGGAAGATTCTTCTCCTAGCTTGGCAGGGACAGCAGCGGCTTGTCCTCTCTCCAGCGCATCTAAGTATCACAGAATTGAGGTAAAAAGCACAGCAGGAATGAGTCCTACAATGAAGTGACCCAACTGCCTACACACACAGTAGCTGTGAGTGGATTGGATCATTTAGCTGCATTTTGCTTGATATCCTCCACTTACTCAAAAGGGGAGATATTTTGTCTATGTATATATACAGTCATGTGAACAGAGTGGGGCAGAACCTGTTGTGCCCCCCCTGCCACTGTGGGCTGGTACGGCTCATCCAGCTAGAACAGGTTAAACATCAGGTCCTACACAAAAGCCATAGGAAAAATCCCATCTGACAAGCAGTTTTCCATACTCTTCTCAGTGCTGCTTAGTAAAAATGATTACAGGAGAAATGTAAGACCTGAAACTAATCAGCACTTCACTCCCTTCTCCCAGGTGCTTTTCCCCTTTGGGATCTTGACTTAAAGCCCAAAGCACCACAGCACAAGCATTGCTTTAGGGTGGTTCTAGTATCATGATAGTGCTAATGGCTCAGAAATTAATAACATATGCCTGACTGGATCAGGCTGGCCAAACAGCCTTGAACATCAAACTACCTGACCCCTGACACTAGACAGGTTGATTTATTATACTGTTAGCCCTCCTGACAACATGCACTGTGGGCTTGGCACTGTCTGGTCATTTTTCAAGCTCTTCGCACATTACTGGCACCTATATCCTCTAACGTATTACATCAGATAGCTCAGCTGCAGAATACTAAAAGCCCCTCTCTCCCTCCATCACTCCCTCCTTCCCTCTCTGCCTGTATGCCTCCCTTCCTCCCTCTCTGTTCTGTCAAGTAGTGAATGAATATATGAATCTAATACAAGATAGGAGCTTAATGTTTGTATCAGTGGAAAGAATAAATATGCATGATGTAGGTAAGGTCAAAAGGATGGAGTAGAAGGTGTTACAATATTAATGTATTTGCAATGATGCTTATTAAGTGATGTCCAATTACTCATTAAAGATGTTCTCTGATCCAGAAAACTTAGAGTCTCATAAAAAGTCCTACTTTTTGTGTAGCAGGGAATAATGCAAGACGGGATAATCCAAGAACAGATTTGTGAGTAAAAGAGACACAATAACTTCTATATTTCAAAGGGTTAAAAACTGCTTCTGTTCTGCAGGAGTAAGATACTGCATTTCATCAATGGCCGCAGACAAGCACCAAGGGAGAAAAAGCAGACTCAAGCGACAAAAAGGCTTACCTCTACAGGAAGGATGAATAGTTTACAGCTCTTGGGCTACATGCAGTTTGTAAATGTGGTTTCAGTACTCATCGTATGCACCATGTTCATGGTGCTGCATCACATGCAGGACTGGCACAGGGACTGCTGCTGAATATCAGTCCACAGCTGCAAGAGGAAATAAGTCAGTTGCAGAAGTTAAGACACCATCATTGGACCGTGCTTCAAAATGTCTTCACATGAACAGACCAATCACACATCACAACAGTCATTCCTTGTATGGCCACTGTGTAGGCAATGAACTAGCCCAGAGGTCATTTGCTCTCCTTGCTCTCTGAAGCAGAGTTCGCAACACATACCTGATCAAACACTGACAATGACAGTTCTGGCCACTACTTGCTACAGAAAAGGTACCAACCTTGGTGTGGTCCTGGACAAAGTATGCAACTCAGTTTAGGAAGTTAGTGTCAAATAATTGTTCTAATAGCTGGGTGAACTTCAGCATCCTTGGAAGAGTGAAAAAGAAAAAGAAAAAGAATCACCTTCAGTCTAACAGCACTGAGTTTAAAAATAGTGACTGGCATAGAAACAAAGTCCACCGAAGGCAATAAAAAAAAAAAGCAGCTAAAGGATAAAATGCTTGTAAACAACAAAGGAGACTGTTTTAAGACATCATAGTGAGAGCATACTACACAGCAAAAAGATTTTTACAGTCATTTTCCCTCAGCCCCACACATGTACATTTCACAGAAGGATGGTGAGAGGACAGCTTGCTGAAAATAGAAGCTTTGTCTGAATAAGGAAAATAGGAAATGGAATAAACTATAGATGTAAACATAGAATGACTGTAAGGAAAGGCAAAAAGATTAAGCATGCAACCTCATAAAGGCACAAAAAGTACGGAAAAACACCTCTGTCTCAACACAGAAGTAGAAAGTTTGCTGGCGGTCACCCAGGCAAGATAAAAGAAGACAAGACCATAACAGACTAGTTGAACAGTTTGTATTACTGGGGGTTTCATAATTTATATAATTTGTTCATTATACAAAAGTTTTACATCTTTCAGCCCTTTTTCTGCAGGTGGAATATGCTAAAGAACTGCTTCAGGGATGAGGGTCAGGAGAGGGAGTCCTAGAACAGACCAGCCCAGACTGTGCTCATTCACGCCTTCTTACAAATCAGTGTATTTTGAGCTTTAATGTAATACCTGCATTAGCTCTGGCTCCAAATATGATGCTTTCTTTTTTTTTTTAAGAGCTCTCAGAAGAACTGGAAGCTGCACATCCCAATTTTCATGCTGGGTAGAGTGGTTACACTGAGAAGAAAGCACAGAATTAGAACACATATACAAATACAATACAACAGGTAAGAGTCTAATTGACTTTTGTTCTAGAAGTCATGTCTCACAAATCAATTAAAATCCTTTGAAGGAGCAATGGGCAGGTGGAGCAAGATGACACAAAAGGATCTGAAGGCATCATTTGCAGAGACTCTTAGAGAAAAGTAATTGCCACACACTACAAGGGAAAGTCTTTACATTCATAATTTTCTTTTAAATGACAGGGGAAAATGATCAGGAATAAAAGGCCAGTTACACACTGGAGGAATTTTACTAAAGTAGTCTCCCAGGGAGCTACAATAGAGGCTGTGCTGCTCAATATACATGTGAATGGCCTGCAAAAGACCATTGATAGTGACAGTTTCAGGATGAGGATATGTTCTCTAACCCTACAGCAGAGGCTTTCGAAAGGTCTGGAGTCTTCAGCAATTGGGCTGCCAGCCGGACTGCTGCACTGGCAAACTCAAAATCATCAACATGGGAAGAATAGCACTAAGATATTGATGCCCTATATATTAACTATTGCTGTTCAGGCATAAGAATGGCTTTCTAAATCAGGTCCATATAGCCTTATGTTCTGCCTGACTGAGGCCAGTAGCAAAAGTATAGAGAAGTATGAAAAGGCAGTTAATGGTCCTTGTCCAGCATACTGTCCCAGCTCCTGACAATCTGTGAAGCATGAATCGCCTAAATGAGGGACATTCCCTCTGCATTATTTAATAGCTATTGTTGAATTTTTCTTTCATTCATTTCTTTAAGTATTTCTTTAAATCCATGTAAACTTGTGGTATCTGTACTATACTATAGTAGTAAGTTCCTCAATTAAATACTGCATTTTATGAAATAAGATTAGGAATGTTCTCTGAAAATGACAGCTCAGTGGACAGTGGTCCTCAAATGAAGCAGGTACTATTAAAAAAGGGAATTAATTGGAAAGGTGTAGCAAGCAAAACAGAAACCATCCTAAAGCCACTGTGCTGATGGATGGTGTGCCCACACTTTGATCACTGGACCCAGTACTGGTCATCCCAGGAAAGACAAGGTGGAGCTTGAAAAAGGTGTAGATAAGAGTGTAGGGCACCAAAAAGATTCCCATATGGGAAGTCTTTCATAGGAGGACATTTTAAATAAAATAAGATACTTCAGGCTGCAAGAGAGATGAGGAGGGAATGATTTAATAGAAATGTATCAGAACAATTTGAAAAAGGAAGAATTCAAATACAGGAGTGAGAAACATTTATTTGGTTGCCATAATTATTCAGTTTTCACTTTTCCTAGATAAAATCCAGAAAGAGTGGAATTTGTTTTATTATTATTATTTATTTTATTTTATTTAGATTTTTCAAGGACAACTGGAATAAGAGGAGGACAAAGCTGCAAGTAGTTGTCCATCAGATTTTACTGCAGGAATTGGGGAAAGGGAAAAGAAATCCTAGCTGTAGTTTTTGCCATTCCAGAAAGCTCACAGTGAGACAGAGTTTCCTTAACATGGATTTTAAAGCTATGTTAATGTTCAACACGTTTCATTTAATAAATCTCCATGCCTCACAAAGGAATGTGCCTTCGTATTTGAAGGTTCTTGTTGCAAACAGCAACAGCCTCACAGTACTTCTAATCCAGCAGTGTATACAAAAGTGTTTTGCTTTTTCATTATGCTTTTTCATCCTGTAGTGGTCAAGCAAAGCACTCTAACTGGAAAAAAAATTAGCTGTTTTGCTCAGAACTTGGGTACTGTGATCATATTTGGAGATTCCTAGCGTGAATCAAACCAGACGAACCAAGGATACCAGCTAAGGCATGGTAGGGAAGCCAATAATTCCATCATTTGTGCAACACAAGAATCACTATATGCCTGAAAGAATTGAGGTGAAACTATTTTCTGAAATCCTTATGAAATACTCATTTTCTGTGTCTAGAAATACAGCATTGGCTCTCTTCATGAACTTTTATACAGTCATCATTTTGTTTCTTTATGAATGAAGTAAATTATCTAGCTAATCTAAAATTTGTCTGAGGATCAAGTGCATTTGCACTACATGGAAGAAATAATACCATAAAAGTTATACATACTAAGATACAGAAAAAATAATGAACATGTAGAACATTAGTAGTCTTTCTCTCATAAATAATAAGAGAGTAAAATAATGACATATTAATAAATATCATAAATAATATGATATATATTATAAATAATGACATATTTTCCTCCTCCAAAAGGTCATACTCTAATTTTTTTTTAATGGTCTTCTGTAGTTCTGCCTCTCCTGATGTAATATGCTGTCACCTCAGTCCACTTGTACATATGCACACAGATCTTCCTGGGCAACGTCACTTTTGAGAGCCAATTACAAGTTTTCAATTTCAATTGCAGTTTTCCACACTGCCCAGACATGGAACATCTTCATTCCCTCACGCCCCTTTCCCTTTTAGTAAGCTGACTTCTGCCACAATAAGCATAAGCAGCAATTTTAGAACTACATAAAAATATTGACAAAATCTGGATTTTTTCTCTATGTTCTTCCAAAGAGTAGTTCAAGTATCAGCTCTTCAGGGCAGAACTTAACTTTGTGTGCACTGGACTGATAGAGCACTGCCTAAAACAATGATTGATAGCAATAATATATTTATAAAAAATCCACTCGTTTACATCTCTACAGCTCTGGTGATAAGCAGCTTTTGAAAATGTTTCACTAGTTTTACCTGGTCTCAGCTTTGTTCAGGATGCATTTTAAAATGGCGAGTTTACATTTCTCATTTTTGTAAACTAAACCAAGTTCTTCTGAATGTGTTATGCAATTGTAGATTCTGCATTTTCTATGCGATATATTCTTTCAAAGAGTTTGTAAAGAGCTCAGTTCTCCTGTGGTCCACCAAGGAAAGATCCACTAATGTAGCAGGACTGCAAGTAGCACAAGAAAGTGTAACCAGAGTATATGGTAAAGAAAGAGATAACCAGAGATAACCAGCTCTCTGAAATTATTTCTAAGGAACAATAATTATGAAAAAAATACCAAAGAGTCAAGACTTTAGAAACCTGTAAAGTCTGAAGTTCCATCAGACAGTAATGTCTGCCTATAGTGCTTAGCATCAGAACAGACACTGGCTGTAAATTTTACTAAATTATATGAAACATTTTAAGAACTGATTCATAGAGAGATTGGCATTTTTCCCTAAAATTTTTGTTAGTAATTTCTCACATTATAGAGCAATCTCTGTCTGTCTCCCCCCTACTCTAGCCAACCTTTTCCATTTTAAAGAAATCAGCAGTTTATTTATCCTACTTGTCATAAAAAAACACTAGTCAAACTAGGTATCATAAAAATATTCCATCAAGTCACCAACAAAGAAATAGAAAAGTAATGATGACCAGAATGGAGCCTACTATTTCTCAAAATACAATGTTCTTGTTCTCAAGCAAAAAAGAGGCAGTCATCTCATATATACAGATTTTAATATCAAGTTCTTCAAATTGAAGTATGTGTAGATTGCTGTGAAGTCTGTAAAGCTGATCAGCACAGTGATTTCACTCCATTTGTTTTTTTTTCCAGGTTCATTTGTCAGGAATGCTACCAAGCCAGAGAGAGAGGGAGAGAAATAGCAGAATTCACTAAGGGTAAATTTATTCAGTAAGACAGATCCTATTTAATATCTTCATTAATGACTTTAAAGGGGGGAAAAGGAGGATAGTGGTCATGAAATTTGCTGATTAAACAAAGATAACTGTCACCATTGAAGCAGAAGAGGACAACGAGTGATGGATGACCCTGGAATAATAAAAAAGCAGAATAAAATGTAAAAGACTAATGACAACAATTTTTGCCATTAGCCCATCAGCTGGATGTAGTGAAGAAAAGCAGGGTAGTGATACATTGACTGATCGCGGAAGTATGAACCATCAGACAGTGCACCTCCATCATTT
The DNA here is from genome assembly GCA_009867235.2 of Psittacus erithacus. Classification (NCBI taxonomy): domain Eukaryota; kingdom Metazoa; phylum Chordata; class Aves; order Psittaciformes; family Psittacidae; genus Psittacus; species Psittacus erithacus. The sequence continues at coordinate 12,153 of WYDI02008998.1, read as the reverse complement.
TCAGTCTATAGGCAGATGATGTCTAAGGCCTGATGTCCGCGTTCCTCTTGTCCCCCCTGTTGGCAGCTCACAAGCCCTGCCAGCTGCAAACCGACTGCACCAGCCCAGTGGAGGTGCATGGAGATCACACAGGTACTGGCAGAGGAGTTTTCAGAAGCAGGAAGGGATACAGGGTATGAATTCTATCATCCAAGTTAAAATTTAAACTAAGACCTCACTCTCCTGGCAAGTGCTGCAACTGCAGAGGGTGAGGAGGACAGAGTATCTGAAAAATGTCTTTTGTAGATATCTGTTCTTAGGCAAGGACTATGAACTGTCAATAGCAGCATGACCTGGAGATGTGACCAGGCCTGCCCATCCTATGTTTGGCTGCATTCCACCTCTCACATTATCTTGGATGTCACACCATATGAAATGTACACAAGCAGTCTTTGTGCCAAACAGTGCCTGAGGTAGTACACGTCCCAGCATCTACCTCAGTGGGACTGTGATATAGGCATCCAATTAACCAACAAGAATCACTGAATCCAGGAAGAATTGTCACCTCAAGCTCAATTCTATTAACAGCAGACCTAAGCTGGCACTATACAGACTTATTCAGAGGCCTCTCTCTGCCATATGCTCCACAGTACCTGTGATAGAAAATTTATACCATTTTCCAGGATAACTTCCTCATTACCAGAGATAACAGAGACTGATGGTACTGTTTCAAGGATGTCAAACAGGTTTTGAACTTATTAAGAATTTGAAAAGAATAAGGGTAGCAGAATTTGGGGCACCTGATGTTGGAATATTACATGCTTCTACAGTATTGTACAGAGGCTGTCAATATTAGATGTGGGAGAGCTTACTTATTCCTAGTTCACAACATATCGGAAGACAAAACACATCCTTTAGTGTATTTTATGATATTTATTTGACTGAAGAAATGATAGCTGGGTCATAGTTTTTAATACCAAAATAATTTTTTAAATCCATAATTTCTAGTTTATCTGAAATGGGAAATATAGAGTTCATTTGTCATTTGCTAAAATAACTTTCTGTTGCTGTCACTGTACAGAAATGGCATGTGTTCAAAATAAGAACAGTAAGAGTCCATTTAAGGTCTCTGCAAAGGAGACTCAAAAGGTGCAATTCAAACTAGTTTAAACCACTGAGATTGCTTTTCAAGAGGAAGCCTCTGTTCTTTAAGGCTTTGTTTTTGACTCTGGGTTTTGCAAAGGAATGGAATTCTTCCGCAGTGAAAGAGAACCCTGGTCCTTCTATACCAAATTGTGTCCTCAAAGGTGACATTTACACTTACATTAACTAAAGGTCATGGAAACATTTTCCAACTTTTTTTTGGTTGTTGTTGTTTTGGTGGGTTGGTTGTTTTTTTTAATACAGAGGGAGGAAAAGGTAGATTTGTCAAAACTGGAACATTTTATAGAAACTTTTCATTCCAATAAAAGAGTTCTAGGCCTTGGGCTAGACTTTCTGTCCTTGTGACCCAGGGCATTCCCTCCTGACTGGCCAGTGGGCATGCAAACACCAAAACCTCCTATATCCAAGTCCCTGTGCTATCAGTCTGTCTCTCAATGAACTTTATGAACAATAAATATGGAGTCATTCATTGAAAATGAAACAGCACTGACAAGAAAGATTTGGATGTTCCCCCTGGAAAACCCAGAGATACTTCAGAGACATGTTGCTCTGTAGAAGTATTGTTCTAATTATCTCATAGCAAGGTGGCATTACCCACAACATTTTTTTATACATGCATTTATTCCCTTCCAGCGCCAGTGATAAATCAGGGGATTGGATCAAGCTTGATTTTAAACAAGATAAATAGTAACCATCTTAGTGATGAGATGGCAGTCTTAGTGGGATTTTAACTCAGTTTTGAAATATAATATTTACTTCCACAGTCAGTCTCAGATGTCACTCAAAACCCTAGACTGGGAGTGGCAGCGGAATTGTAAGTCATTTTTGAGGCATGTCACAGTTACCTTTATCAGAGGAAACTAAAGTCAGGATCACAGCAACCACAAAAATTGTGGTTGTAAATGAGAAACTGCAATATGCTAATTTGTAAGAGCAAGGAGGATCTAGAAGAATGCTATATAATGTAAAGTATCATATGAGGATGATATTTAATTTTTATTTACTTAATTAAAGAAGATCGTAGAAACTCAGTAGCCATTATTTTCCTTCTACATAACTCTAGCAGAAATTGTAGCTGACTGTTCACAAGAGATCATGAGTTCTTTCCTTCTGATCAAGTATAAGTCATACATCTAATTTGTCCCTGTTTTGGGGACAGAGGCCTGTTTAATTCCTTTAGGTTTTAGGAGGAGGAATAACTTCCACTGACACCATTTAGTCTGTTTTTAAACCATAATAGGGTTTCACTGAAACCATTTTACCATCATAACCTTACATTGTAATGATTTCATAATGGCACCGTCAAAAAGTCCTTATAGACTTGCTGTGAAATAGTTTTCCCATAATAACTTCATATCTTTGACTGCATTGTAATGATTTCATCATGAGGTCATGGACTAGCAATGAATCCCTTTTGCCATTGAAATCTTACAGTTCCTCATTATAGTCTCAGCCACTATGACATTGTTATGGGGGCTCTACTGGATAACAGTGAAACCATTAGGCTTAAATAACATTATCACCCTAATGATACAGTCAGGGGTTAGGAAAGAGTAAGCCATGTCCTTGCTCATTTCAGCGTCTCAGTTCAGCATTTGATTCAGAGGGCTGAAAGTGTGCAGTATGGCTACAGAATTACCATCCCTCCTCTTGCAATGGGAGTGAATGGTGACTACACACCCTGTGGGAACAGGGAGCTTTAGAAGAACAAAAAATGTAAAAGATCCTCTTTACTGCTTCTGGGCCCCAATTCAGCAAACATTTAATCCATTCCTCTTCAGCAACAAGTCTAAGTTCATGTTTAACTTTAAACCTGAATTCAAACCTCCTTAACTCCAGTGAGTTCTAAACATAAGGGCAGGTGCTTTCTTGTATTAAGACAGACCTGGGAACATTTTCTGCAGCACTGAGCTCATATTCTCACATCAGGCATCTTCACCTAGCTGAGGCAAAACAGATCGTGAAAAGTGCTGCAGGTTCTGAACTCCTACCTGTGTTCTGTGGATTTATCAGACCTACAGGTATGGATTTTCAGGGTTGCTCTGCAACAGCCTGAGCTCTCCCATCAAATCCACAGCCCTCCAATCCCACAGCTCTCTACTACAGTAAATTGTACCTACTCTGTTTATTCAGCTTTTCTGTGGCAGCATGAATACTCCTGATAAAATTTATTTAATCAAGCTAACCTAATGAAGCAGACTATTCCCTCTAGCCTCTTACCACAGGCTATGTTCCTCCAAGCTTCTAAAATCCTTGCTGTCTCATTTTCTCTTCCATGTGGACTTGGAACAGTAAGGTCTCAAGAGACTTGTACTTTAGGCTACTGAAATATTGCATTACAATGGTTCTGCAATCGTCCCATCGCAAGATCCCCATAGACTGATGCTCTTTCTGCTGCCGCCTGTTGTTGCACTAAAATCTCCACTTGCTAATGCTGACTGCTCTTCAAGTGAAGGAAAATCAGTTCCCATGTCAAAACACAAGTTACCTATGTTATCTACTCCCTCAGAGAATAAGAAAGTACCCTAGATGTGCTGCTGCATGGGAAAGCTCCTTAAAGCCAAGAAGGAAAATCTGAATGGTATAATTGTCTTAACATCTCCTCAGCTTCTCTAGAACCAGTGACAGGGGAGCTGGGCAAGTTTGGGCACAGCCACTCTTGTTATTGTCTTCTCCAGTTTGACGTAGATGGTATTATTAATGGAAGTGGTAATGGTAGGTAATCTAGTTATTTTCATTACATGCTTTTTTTTTTCTTTTCTTTTATTGTTGCAGCCATCTCACATGCTGTTTTTCTAGGGGTAAGCATGGCTATGCAAATAAGTCCAGAATAACTTTGAGAAACCTCTGGATGCCTTCACAACTCACATCCTCCAAGAAAGAGACAGTTTGCAGAACACACTGGAAAATAAAAATGAACTAAAAATTAACCAGAGCAACTTGAACAGGGTATTTTTCAATTATTTAACATAAACAAAGTAAATGTTCTTTCATCCAACATAAAATCTCCTGTTGAAATCAAAATTAAACACTTCCTTTTCAGACATCTTCTAAAAATTACAAACTTTACTTGAGGGACAGCTTTAAAAATCATGTTCTTATCCTCTATTTATCTGCTCAATGGCTCAGCAGCTGATGGATGAGAAAAGCTTGGATTGAAATCTTCCATCACCTCCAAAGAAAATATTGCCTACCCAGTTTCCCTAAATCCACTCGGGTTTTTCCAGCTTCAGTGCCAAATCTTTTTCTTTCTTTTTCTTCAGACTCTTTCCCAACGCTTTTCTAAAAAACTATGAAGTGGAAATCTTACCAAATGCCCTCATTGTGCCTTCTGCAATCTGCAAACTTCCTGAAAAAAACATGAATTAATTTACCAAGGACAGTGAGTCACACGTCTTCTCTAGAAAAAAAGAAGCAGCAATAAAACTAATATTTCTCCTGTGGTTTAATATGATCCACTGGGCTAGTTATAACAACATTGTTTTAAAGAAATTGTATGTAAATCCATAAAATAAACAAAGCCTCTTTTCATGAGCTCCTGTTAAATAATCTGAGAATAATCCCATGACGATTTTAGTTAAAGAGCTGAGCACTTCCCTGAAAAAACATGCTCCCTGATGCAGACTAATGACATAGGTGCATCCATACAGTTTTAATCTTTATATTGACTTTACAGCCAACAACTTTAACTCTGCCCCAATTTTAGATAACAATAGTCAGCACTCATTATTGCCATGTGAAAACACTTTTCCTAGGCCAGCCATCTACTTAACATAATGTCTTACCAAGCCCTATTACATATGGTTAGATAGCTTTAAATATATATGTTTAAAATCTTTTCCACTATATAGTACACAGCATGTATATCCAAGTCAGAATGTCTATTACAGCAAATTATATCAGAAACAAAAATCCCTAAAAAAATGGATAAATGAATTCTGAAGTCCCAAATCCTTCTATTCCAGTGAAAAACGCTTTCTCTTGTTAACTGTATGCGGTAGTACTGACTTGAGTGTTAGCATTCTTCACCCATTTCTATCATTCAATATAATTTTAAACAACAACAAAAAGAATAGAGGCCCAGCTGAAAAAAAGCCTGGAAAAATAAAGGTCAAAATAATGCAAGATGCCTAAAACCTGGAAGAGGTAAAATGCATTAAAAAATGGGAGTGGAAATTCTGTATTACTTCCAAGTATACAGAGAATACAAAATACTGCTAGACAACAGCATCACCTAAAGAATATTACACAAATGACCTTATGGCTGAAAGCTAACGCACTTGTAGTGAACCTTATCACTAGCCTTTTCTACACACTCCATGGTGTCAGGGTCTGACTGGAGGAAAACCCCAGTGATGGACCCTGTTTCAGTTTGCGATCCCAAGAGTGAAATTAAGACACAAAAGAAGTCAAGTACTGTAACTGGACAGTTTGTTTATTACAAATTACAGAGACAGTTATTATAAAAAAGGGAAATTATTGTAATGAAGGGGATAGCAATAGGACAGATTGAAAAAAAGGCAGAAAATAAAGCAATGATTCAGGGTGCAGAAAGAGAGAGATAGTCATCACTGTGGATGCAGTGGCGTCCCGGGGATCCGTTGTCATCGTCGCTGGTAGTGGGAGTTCTTCAGGGCTCGTGGTCTTGTAGTATCTGACCAGAGTGGCCCCCAAGAGTCTGTCGGCAGTGGGTGCCCTCAAGGAGGCATCCTTCTGGGGTCCCCTTGAAGGTACCCCGTGGAGTGTGTCTTGTGGAGTTGCACTAACGGCCATGTCTCATGGAGGGTGCTCCTCAGGCTCCATAGTAGTCATCGGCAGAGAGCGTCCTCACAGAGGTGTTCTTCTGGAGTCATCCTCGTGGCAATGGCTCCCTGGCAATGTGTCTTGGTGATTACCTTTTCCACTTTATAATGAACTGGGGAGAGTACCTCTGTTCTTAATGTCATGTATTACACGTTTCCGGTGGACCAGTTTCCCTGGTTGTAGCCAGCTCTTCAACTGCACGTGTGCGCCTGCACACACACGTGTCTGCAGCAATTCTCGGGATAATGGGCAGCAATTCCTTACACCAATCCTCAAGGTAATGGAAGGTGAAGTCCCAATTCAGATCCTCACTCCCTTCTCCCAGGCAATCCATGAAAGAGTCTTATCTCAACTCCTCCCACCCATCTCTGAGAAAATGGTCGGTGGAGTCCCATTTCAATTTCTCAGACCAATCTTTGAGACAATGGACGTGGAGTTTGATTTCAGATCAGTCTCTCATACATGGTATTAGGCAAATTGGGAAAAAAAATATAAAAAGAAAAGAAAAAAGACCCGTAGATCAGAGTATGAGAATAACTAGATAAAGAATAGTTAGACAAGCAAAAGGTGTTGAAGTAAGCTGTGCATTTGCTGCAGGGTTAGGAAATTCCAGTGCCTTCCTTGGAGTGTATTCAGGGAGTATTACTTGTGTGTAATTTTGCTTGAGTGTTCACTATCTCTGAGCAAAGCAGGCAAGACTTATGAGCATCTCCAGGTTACTAATTTCACAGCCAGCAAAAGCTGCCACTGGGAAGTGCCCTTTGATACCACCCAGAAGTGTTCTGAAAAAGCACATTCCAGAAACAGAAAATACCCAAGATTATGCCAGTAGCTGATATTTTAGTCCTGGATGAATGATATACCAAAGCTCTGCTTCAATTTGAGCTAAGCTACCAGTGGATCAAATATAAAGAATCCAATGCTTCAGCAGCATAGAAGCACAAATTTTTTAGGTTATCAAGGAGACCATATATCTTAAATCATGTATTGCTTTGAAAAATCTCAACTGAATAAACTTCCTACAGGTTTATTTTGCAGGTAAGATTTGTTGCTGGAATGTTTTTTTGGTTGTTTTTTTATGTTTGGCTTTTGTGTATGGGGGCAGGGGTTGGGAAGAAAGGTAGCATAGACCAAAGAAAGAAGTGTTTTCTTAAACATAAACCCATAGATATTATATGTCCTTCCACTTTTCATGAATGTGTAATTAAATACACCAGGTTTGGTCCCATACTGCAAAATCAAATTAACTCAGTCTAAAGTCATGCCATGATTAATTAGAAGTGACTTTGCTGGCATTAAAGTATCTGAGGGTGTCATGGACTAAGCCAAGCCGTAAATCAGCCACGCAGTCTCTCACTCAGTTCCCTCCTTCCTCCCTCAGCTCCCGGAGGGATGGAGAGGAGAATCAAAAGTATACAACTCTCACGGGTTGAGATAAGAGCAGTCCAGTAATTAAGGTATAACACAAACCACTGCTGCTACCACCAATAATAATAATGAGAAGGGAAATAACAAGGGAAGAGAATACAGCCACTCACCACCCGCCACCGACCAACACCGCAGCCCGACCCCTGCAGTGATGTAGCCCTTCCGAGTGACTGCCCCCAGTTTACATCCTGGGCATGACGTGCTGTGGTATGGAATACCTCTTTGGCTAGTTTGGGTAAGGTGTCCTGTCTCTGCTTC
>WYDI02008997.1:0-50600 GCA_009867235.2 Psittacus erithacus | reverse complement strand
TGTATTTCTTTGTATATTTAAATTCCTTTTTCATTAGGCTGCCAGCAAGGAAGCCATCTAGCAGATCAAGATAGAAACTGCTCTGCTGCAGCCTGTATCTTGGCAAAGCTCAGCCTAAAGTGGAGGCTGTTGTGCATCTTCCGCTTGAGCTGCTGACATGTGGGAGCCAAAGGCTGAATCGCTTCCCTGGTGTTGGTTCCTTCTGTATTAGTTTGAATTGAGAGGGAGATGGAACTAGATGATCTTTAAGGTCCCTTCCAACTCAGACCATTCCACGATCCTATGATTCTATAAATTCCAATGTATTCTAAAGTGAATTTGGCTAGAAGCTGATGATGTGATGTGTACAGATGATGAATGGGGAAATGTTTCTATTCAGAAAAGCTTAACATTAATAAAAGAATGCTTACAAGTTGTGATATAACCTTGCAAGAAAGAATTTGTTTGATTTTTAAAAGATTATTTATTGCCAGTAGTCATATGTATAGTGCTAGAACCTAATTCATGAAACAGACCTTTAAATTCTTTCTCATTCAGGTGTTGCTCACTAGTACTGTGCAATTTGCCTAGGAAAATGAAAGGTCATCTAAAAGACTTTCTACACTGTTAGTTCTTCACTATAAAGTAACTGATGTACCTCCTAGCAAAATCCAAACAACTAGCTGGACAGCTAATGTGTAAGGGTGACCCATGTCTGTTGCTCGTACTTCAGTTTAAATATGAGAGAAAAACATCCTTCTGAGAGATGTTATTTAAACTACAATACAATATAATGAATTTAAAAGACATTATTTTTACTGCATAAAAAAAATAACTCTGTCAATGCTGCTAGTGGGTTTCCTAAAACTTCATGTGCCAGCTACTTCAGTTATGTCTTTGCTTGTGTGCTAGTAGCTGGAGAAACTTTTCCCTTTGTTGATGCTTTTCCCGTTAGACCTGATATTACAGAGGTTTAAGAATGTCTTAACTGATTTTGAATCTGGTCTGTTATTTCTGTCAGGTCATTTTTCCTTGTTCGTAGCATATCAGAAGTGTGCTCAGTAGACCCAAAATCTAGGTCTTGTGTGGTTTTGCACATATGTACTCTGCTGATGTTTCCATTGTCTGTTCAATTCCTCATTACCAAGTCTGCAGCAATGCCAAACAGTAGTGAAGAGATGTAATCCTGTACCAACCTACTTATTTGCACATGGAAATAAACTGTTATTTGGTGGTTGAATCCTACAGGTCACTTTACACATCTGAACATGATGATATTGGTGGCCAAACTGGAATTCTATAGAGCTGAAAGTCCATGCTGTAGGACTGTGTTGAGTTAGCTCACTGCTCTGTGCATAAATCTTTGAATGTTCATAGTCCTAATATGCAGTATGTTTAATATGCAATAAAAAGTATCTGTCTATTTTCAGCTTTTTGTGAGCTTTGCATGCTGCACTTGATGTTTTTACATCATGCAGCAGGAGGCTCTCTGTGCAACAGGGATCATTAAGATTTCTCTCCAGTTGTACTCAGTTAAATATCCTTTACTAGATATTTTATCAAAGGTTCCAAGTTTCTTTCAGTGAGCAATGAATCCCTTTTTCAGATTTTCCTCAAACTTCAGTCAATTTTACTGGTAGGGAGGCTGCTTTAATTTCCCTGTTCCTCCTTTTGTTCGTTTATCAGTTCCTTGACTGGAGTCTGTATTTCTCATATTTCCTTTGGCATGTTTATATATTTCACCAAAATCAAGTAATGTGCTGGGTTAGCAGACTGTAAGAATCCTTTTGAAATGCTGTGCCCATCCACTTACCTGCTTTATCCCAATTATGAGTAAGTTGATGCTGACCTAATAACTGGATATTTCAACACATGTGCAAGCTGACCTCTCTCACATCTAGTGAGTCCCTGATGTCTTCAAGACTGTTTTAAGGGTTATACTGCTTAAAACACCAAGCAGAGGTGAACTTGCAACATGATGCTTTCCATGGCAAGCTTAATAAAAGGTTCATTACTTCAGATAGACTCACCCAGATAATGATGCAATACAGTGGAATCTTACTTCGACTGTAAAGCATATCCTTCTGTCCAAAGCCTGAAACTTTCAACGTATCTCCATCACAGAATGCAGTTTTACATAGCAAGCTGGAGCTATTTCACATTGAGCTGGTATGTCTACAGAGGGCAGCTCAGTGCCATGCAGAAATATTAGCCATGACAGAGATAAGCTCAGACTTCTCTCAATAACATACCCTAATTCCCAGTAAGAATAATTACACAGCAAAATTGCTCTACGCTGAAGTGACCACAATGCTGGCCTCTTAGCTTGTTAGTTCTGAATTAGCATAAGTATCTTGATAACTCTGTGCCCTGTGCTGCAATGCAGATATCCTACACTACAATGCTAATATATTGTATCATCTTGGTTTGTTGGGTTTATATAGCAGAAGGATATGCGATAATAAAGTAAAACTTCAAATTTCAGACTTGAATTTAAATTTTTCCTGGAATGTATCTAAAAAAACCATGCTGCCTCGTTTTACTGCTGATAAATCAGTAGTTACTCTTTTTTCTCACAAACAACATTCAGTCAACTATCATAAGCCCACCTTAGCAATCTGCTATCGCCTCAGTGTTCAGCACAGATTTGCTCTCTGCTCTTTGCCCCGAAAGCAGAATAGTAGCTGTCCTCTAGTCAGGCTAAATATAGCACTTTAGAGATACCAAGGGTTGACCTTGACCTTAAATCCTTACAGATACTTAAGCTTTAACGAGTCACCTGATGAAGGGTAACAGGCAGTTTAGCCCATTTGCTTCTTTCTGAAAAGTTTATTATCAGTGCTTGAGGAGACACACTTACTGAGTATCTTCCTAATTGTTGTATTTTACATGTGTTTATTTAAAAGGCCAGTGGAAACAATGACTGCTTTGATGGTTATGTTTAACTGTGTTTCTGTAAATTGAATATTTGACAGTGATCGCCTATTAAGAATAAAACCTCTTTCCCTTTGTTTCTCCTCACCTAAGCTTTTTATATAATGACCACAAATAATTGCAATTTTTTTCCCCATTTTTTTTTAGGAAAAAGCACCAATACAGTCCTGAACTACCTGAAGTACATTACAAAATAAGCTGCCAAGGATTGACTTGCCTGCTATGGGTATTGGTTGTAAAAAAACCAAACCAAACAAAAAAACCCCCCCCACAGGTAAAGTTTATGCTATTCCAATTCTACACAAGACTTTTCAATGCAAAAATTATTTAGCCATGACGTGTGATAAAGTTTGTTTATAACAATAATAAAATCAATAACAACACAGTGCCTTACTCCAGTAATAAGCTTTTCCTACAATAGTAAATTCAATAATAATAAGCTTTTGCTGATACTATATATGTGTATAAATTGGCGTCACACTGCAGCTGACACTTCTGGCTCCTTGCCCTTAGTTGTGTAGTTTCCTGTCCCCAGATTTTGGCAATACTATTTGATCCCATTATAAATTGACTCAATTCACTAGCCAAGCAAACACGTCTGTTTAGCTTGAGTAAGCTCATCTTGCAAGTAGACAAGGGCCAGAGCTAAAGAAGGTGAAAACAGTATTTGATTAGAAAACTTTAACTTGCATTTTGAGAATTTATAAAATATAGTCATTTGCAGAATCGCTTACAGTCATTAATCAGAACAGGCACAGTTCGAATGTAGCTCTTCTGGAGGCAAGTTACACATATCTGTTGAAGTATTTTGATTAAAATCCATATTATCATTTACACCTAATATACGCAACATTGTAAATATTACACTCACACAAACACCAATTGCTGGTGAAAAAAAGTATGAGTTAAACTACTCATTAGGCTATTTAGTGCTGAACTGTGTTTCTAAAGAAACTTGAAGTAAGTGTGAAAATTGTTTGATGAATTTAAAATGAAAAATTCTTTGCTCTCAAGAAATTTCAGTTCGGAATTCAGTCAAGCTAGTACAGAATGTCCTTGATTATGTGAAAGAGTAAGTACAGTTTGTCAGAAAAGAGGCAGAGTATCTGCTGAAGTTCCATTTTGAAAAATTATCTCCAGAACTTTATTTTTTAAATGGTTTTGGTCACAAATCATTTGCAGGTCTGAAATGCAAAAGAACGCAGCCAGTCTAAAATGAAAACTGGTATTTACAATTTTATAAAACTTTTTTCTCTCCGTGTTCTAACCTCTTCTTAAGTCAAAACCTTTTTGTATAGTTTAAGATAAGTATATATCTACATATACTTTCCCAAAGCACTAAATGCTGTTAATTCAGAACACTCACTGTTGAATTTTACTTATTATTCAAAAGGGTACACTTCGGATATTGAAATTTAAAAAAAAACCAAACAACCCAACAAAACCAAACCAACAAAAAAGAAAACCCACCAATTAAAAAAAACTCCACACCCAAAACCAAGTAGGGTGATTATTATCTGACAATATTTTTTTCCTTATACACCTCTACAATAGAGAAACATTAAAGCACTATGATAATAAGTTGGATTTTGAAGTCTGCTCATCTCAAGATGGTCAATTAGTGAAGGAAATGCCATCTTTTTGGAGTTTAAACAGTGACCCGATGATTTACCTAATGGAAGAATCCTGTTTTTTAAGGCTACCAGCCTGATCGGAGGGCCGAAGGCAGCTGAGAGAGTTGGGGCTGTTCAGCCTGGAGGAGAGAAGTCTCTGAGGAGACCTCACAGCAGCCTCGCAGTACCTAAAGAGGGCTACAAGAAGGTTCAAGAGGGACTTTTTACAAAGGCATATATTGATGAGACAAGTGGAAATGGCTTTGAACTGAAAGAGGGTAGATTTTAGAATAGATATAAGGATGAAGTTCTTCCCTATGAGGGTGGTGAGGCGCTGGTACAGGTTGCCCAGAGAAACTGTGGCTGCTCCATCACTGGCAGTGTTTAAGGCCAGGCTGAATGGGGCTTTGAGCAACCTGGTCTAGTGGAACGTGTCCCTGCCCATGGCAGGGGGTTGGAACTGGATGATCTTTAAGGTTTTCTCCAACCCAAACCATTCTATCATTCTGTATTGCACATTAATAACAATGGTAATGTATTATGTACATTTTGCATTCAGAAAAGGATCACATCCCAGAGTTTTACTTTAGAAATTCAGAAGCTTCAGAACTGGTTTGACTGAAGGTACATTTGAATGGTCCCACCCAGGTATGCTCAAGCTTATAAATTCTCCTACTTCAGCTGAGTTTGTAAATTCTTGAAAGTAAGTAACAAAAGGCGTTATTCCTCAGTTTTTGTTAATGGAGATCAATAGCCTACAGAAAAATAAAACAATATTCAAATATTCTAAATTACCTGATTAAAAAGCCTGGCCACATCTATTGGCTGTACACTTTCTTAACTATCTCAAAGCTATAATAATACTGGTTATCCAGTTGCCATGAAGGCTGTATGATAGATAAGACAGCAGTTTCAATCAGTCTAAAATATATTTTGTATTGGTATCATATATACATATGTATATATATAAAACAAAACACTGTTTGCTTTTATTCATGCTAGTTAGTTCCTTTTGCTATTCCTTTTACAGATTTAGAAGGAAAATAAAATATCAGGTCAAGTATTTTTCTATCTATTGTTACATCAAAACTTTAACACACTCTCCCACATTGTACTTCAGATTTCATGCCCACACTTCATAATTTAGCTCATCAGCTATTTTCAAGCATCAAAGGACAGTGTAAGGTTAGAAAAAGAACAAAAAGTATCAGTAAAAAGGAGGGCCTAAAGCCCTATGCACAACTGTAATAATGAATCAACATCTTGCATCTTGAAAGGAACTACACCTAGATGGGACAAGATTAGTACTCAGATTTCAGAAACTAGTTGTGCTTTAAACATGTTCTTTAAATATAATCAGTGCTGGGGCAAATCCTAGAAGCAATGAGAATTTTGGATCCCATTTTATTTGAACCAGGATAAATATTTTATAATGGGATATAATTTTTCCTCAGGAACACATTCTGCAAGTCCGTGAAGGAACTGAGACTAGAATTAGTATAGAGGGCAATTCAGAAGAATAAGAAAGTCTTAAACTAGTGGCAAATGTTGAGTGCCAACAAAACTTGCTATAATAGGAGCAAACCAGACAAGCTAGTTCTTTACCTTAGTTTGACCCTGTCAATCAGCAAAAATGTGATAGAGAGGGAGCTTAAAGTCAGATTTTTCTTCAAGGAAATATGAAATAGTTGTTTACCTGTAAGGCTTACAGCCCTAAAACTTTATCCAGTTTGATCCTGGAGCACAGTACAGAAATCGTAGTTCTGCTTTCACTCCTTCAAATGAATTGAATCCTTTACCTTGAAGATAGCAGTGCATGTGGACTGTTCCAAATTAAAAAGTACAGTGAATGCAAAGTACTTCAAGTTTGATAGAAAAAGTGAACCCCATATACTGTCTTTTTGATAAAACAAACAATTTTTTCTTCATTGCATTCTTTGCTCACAAGAACTTTCACTTGTTGGTTACTTTCAAAGTGGAAACCAAGCAAGGAAGGGAACAAACAAAAAATACAGGGACAACGAATTTCTAGGTGCTTTATCTGACTAAGCTTGGGGGGAAAAATATCTAAGTTAAAGCAAGACTTCTAGTGGAACCTGCAACCCTTTATACTATTTCTCTGTTATTTTTCAATAACTATATTTTCCTAGGATTTTACAAACTATTTAAACTATTTTTTATATATAATTAAGACGAAATCCAGCATATAAAGTCTTGCTTTTGAGGTTATTTGTATGAAATAATTGAAATGAGCAGAATAAATGAATATGTATGCTTTTCTTCCCTCCAGACCTTATTTGCTCACCCTTTTCCATCAGTAAATACTACCTTCAATTCATTTGCCTACAACTACATGAAAAAATAATTAGAAACAAGCAATAAATCTAATCCATATGCAAAATATGAACTAAGCACCAAAAGGAAAGTGCCACATCTTGTGGAGGCCAGAATTTTTACATAAATTCAATCAGATACTCAGTTCTCCAATGACTTATCTGGACTAGGCACTTACAAGAGGAATTGTGGAAGAAAGATCCTCTTATATACACTTACTTCACTTTCTCTGTGCAGACTACCTACCATGTCAACATCCACAACCATCTCAGGCATGGAGGCAGACAGAAACATGGAGAAGAAACACTCTAAGCCTTACATCAGACATGCCCCAAGATGATGGCCAACACTGCTGATTGAGTAGTAAATTATTACCCCCTTGAAGCAATGAGGAAATGATGTATACATTTTGCCCCTGAGGTGTGTCTCTGCAAGACAGTGCCTCCCACTCCCATATTGAAGGTTAAATGCCAACCTTTGCTTAGGGCTGCGCCCAAAGGTATAGTCTACCTTTCAGAAGCAGATTCAGGCTTTTATTTCTGGCCTTAACTGTATGCAGTCAGCCAAGATATTGAGTGGGGAAGAGTGGACACCCTGTTGTCTGCTGTATTTGTGCTAGGCAAAGGCTGACCAGTATTCAGATATAAAATAAGGTTTTAGTTATTGTACTCAGTTGTGAGTGAAATGTTGAGGCTTCTGGGGCTCTGCATATTTTTGTTGCTGCTTTTACTTTCCCAGAGGTGGGCTGAGCTTTGAATCTCAATGAGGTAGATAAGCAATGCAAAATGATAGCGAGTGAAATGGGGTGCTGAAAACTTCCAGTTTGTACGACTTATTCTGTAAGAGATTGTATATTCATTAAAGCATTCATGATTTGGACAATGGTCTTTCCATCCTGCTCTACTTCCTGCAGGTATGCAGTTGTGGAGGCTAAATGTGGTTTTTGTATCTAATCTTTCCCAATATTCTCTCATATCTAGACTTTCCCAATGTTTTTTCAGTTTTGAACTTGGCTGCTAATTTGCATGTAGTATGTGCATGTAGTACTATATCTCAGGGCCATTATAAAGTGCTGTTATTTACTATATCAGTATGTGGAGAATGCTTCTAGGAGTGTTTGATTAACTCCATATGTGGCCAAATGAAGCTCTAAAATAATGTGAATGCATTCTACCAGTACTATTTGTTTCTTAGGGTATTCAGTAAATATTACTTGCTTGACATAATTTTCTACAATGTTTCTGTGCTGCATTTCTACACTATATGTATTTTACAGTGCAAAATATGTTTGCCTTTAACTAAGAAGCATGTATAGGCTTCTCACTTGCTTCAGCACTCATTTCATCCTGTTAATTCTGTATTTCAAGGCTACTGCGTGGCTTGGGACTGTCATTTTTAAGTCCTGCATCTTATTATCTGCAGTATCACTAGCAATTTGCTGGATGTCCTGAGTTGGTGTTCATTGAGAGGCAGTAGCGTGAAAGCCAGCACCTGGTGGAATATTCCGTATTTTCAGTTTGCGTATCTCCATCAGGCTATGTTGTTAAACTCTGGGACACTTTGTAAATCTTTTTCTTAAGGAAGTAGGGTGGAGAGGATTTCAGATAACATCATAGCTTCTTGTATTAATAATTAAGGAACTTACGGGATACAAATAGATGTGATTAACACAGAAAGAACAGCCCAGAACTTCCTGAAAATAGTTATTAAGTTATAAATGGTTATTAGTGTTCTTTAATTTCTGTTGTAGCAGACTATGTATGCACCCCTCTTTCTTCAGTGGCAGTAATTTCTTTATCTACTTTTATGGTTCAAAATTCTGGCTTAATTATGCCCTAATATGAGTGGGAGGGTATCAGAGTTTCAGGAGCAACAAAGCTTGCCTCAGGAAAAGCAAAAACGTATCACAACCTTTGCCTCAGGAAATTTAAGCTAGTTTTAAATTGAAAAGCCACTAGAATGAAATGTGCTAACACGACTAACATGTATTTGGACTCAGTATTGTTTATTCTGTGAGATCTCTTTCTATTTGATCAATGAGTAATATAACAAATCATAATAATAATTGTATATTGTTATTTTCATTGCAATCTTCAGTTTTAAAAATTTTAATGATCATGTAAAATTCTTCCTTTTGTTGCCTTGATTCTTTTATTATTGATGATGTCCTCTTCAAGAAAACAGGAATGTTCTTGTCTAGAAATGCTATACTCATGTTATTTTTTCTGTTCACAAATGTCTACCTGACAAGGTCAAGTTGTTGGACTGCTGTGATATTCAGGCTTGCAATTCGAAATATTCTGGGAGTGGCAGCTTAAAGAAGTTTGAACAACCAAGTCTGTTAAAGACAAATCCTCATGGCTATCACTGAACCAGCTGAGAAATCCAAAATTAAAGTAAACTCTTCATAAAATTCAGGAAGTGCACTAATGGGGCAGTTGAATTATATTGTTTCATTAACAGCTGCTTTTAACAGACGCCTGAGCCACCCTATAGGTGAACAACAGCTGTAGAAGACTTAGTCAGCAGAGCCTTATTGCCTAATACAAACAAAAGCAATTCAGTTCCAGTTTCTGACACAGATGCAAATTCCTTTTCATTGTATATCATGGGGGAAGTAGAAGTTTTGCAGTGTCACCCCAGAACTTTGGGAGGATGTGGAATAGAGGAGAAAGACAGAACAGCAGTGGTGTAATAGCTGATTAGAAATCAAGGGTTGAAAAATTCAGAAAGAAGCCATTTTCCTATAGCATACAAGAGCATGAAGATCCACTATCTTGAAACTAGTGGAATTACAGTAAACCAAAATTAATATAAAAAAGAATCAAAGCTGTATGTACTGACTTTTGAAGCATTTTCTTTGCAGTAGAATACTAGTAGTAGTAGTAGCATACTAATTTTCCTACTAGTAGAATACCAGTTTATCTTAATGAATCTCGTCTTCACCTTAAAAAACAGCTATGATTTATTGTGTCCTAAGAGTGTTTGCTGTGATGGCATGATTCATCAAATTTTCAGAGATATGCACCTCCACTTTTACATGCATTAGAAAGTAAAAGTCCAACAAAAGAGAGAATTTTAGCTATTTCCCTCATCAAAGTCTAATAATGTTATATGCTCCTTCAGCTGTAGAACTGTAATAACTGGGCAACATTATCACAAAGGGAAAGGGAAAGAATGACCAAAAAAAAAAAAAGAAAAAAAGATTTCTTCCTGTTGCACCCGCCTCTGTTCTTAGCTTTAGCCCCTAACATTACTGAGTCTACCATCGCTGACCTGCTGTGAGACAAAAGTCATTCCAGATACAAGAATCAGTATAGACCTGAGAAAGAAGAGCACTGGTTTCCAGTAAGATAAAATTATGAAGAGGCATCAAGGCTTGAAGTATGTGCCAGAACCATGTCCTACGCCCAGTCTACTACACACACCTCTTCTATTCCAGGGCATTTCCTTACTGTTCCACATAAAAAATAACTCCTTCAGAGTCACACTGTACTCTTCTTCTGCTGTGCTCACCATGCCCCTGTTTTTCATTTCAGATGCTTCCACTGACACTGTTTATACTGTGGCTTCCTTTATTACCTAAAAAGTCTCTGGCTTTCCCTCATTCATACCTTCTCTCATTACCAGAAGTCCTGTAAATGAACATCCTGTGGTTACAGCTTGACAGAGAAAACTGGGGCCATTCATTCTAAGATCTTACCCTAAAACTTGGGGAGTGAGAAAGTAAGCATAATTATATTTAGTTAGTCATATATACCCTGGCCAACAAAACCTGAAAGGCCAGCAGGACTTCAGAATGGCTCACCAGTTCTTATTATACACACTGTGTAATTACTTCATTGTTAAATAATGACATTATGATCATTTCTGCATTTGTATCTCAGAGAGATGGACCTTTCATAGGTGCTGCCCTATGGTTGTTCCGTGTTCGAGGAGATGCAAATAAATAAGCTTATCCCCACTATCCTTAGTAGACAGAACCGTGCAGTGTTCTTTTTTCCACTGCAGCAGAAAAGCATGCTTGCATAGCATGCATTTGCTGGGATTTGTCAGGGAAATGTCACAGACATTTTTCACTTCCTGGTACGTCCTCTTCACACTACAGTTAGTAAAACCCTTTCAGCAAAACAAAAATTTTACAGAAAATATTGATTTCTTGATCCAGAACATCAATACATTTTTGTTTCTTTGCCACTGAAAGTCCTGGGAGTCTAATCTCCCTCTCCACACTGGGGAATCTGAAGCATTAGCATAGGCTCCAGCAGCCTGTGGCTTCTGGGCAGCCTTGGTCTACCCGAGGACAGGAGTTGATTCCCACTCAGGTTGCTGCAGTTGCCCCGAGAAATTGTCATTCCTGTCAATTCTGATTAATAATTTCTTAGAAGAACACTGATAGCTACACGAACTTTAAATTCCCTGAGCAGCTGCAGGGCACCTGGCCTTAGAATTTCAGGTTCTGAAAATACAACTAACTAAATAAAATGTCAGACCTTTTCAGACCAGATGTAAACAAGAGTAAGCAAACCGTGCTTTTCACCGAATTTGACAACTCCTTGTACTTCACACTTCCTTCAGCACAGACTACAATTTGGTAGACATAGTCTAGACATCAATATTTTGAAATAAAGTCAGTCTCTGATACTCTAAACCTTTACTCGCTTCTTTCTTCATATCTTATCGTGCCAGAATAATGAGTTGTACTTGAACAGAGATGTATTGTAAATTGGAAGAATTACTGGATGTGTGATAGGGGATTAACAGTCTGAATTAATACAGTGTACATTTGTTTTCCAAATATTTCTGTTCCTATTGATCAGTGTTATCTCATTTATTGCCCTGTGTATTACAATTAATAATGGGAAAACACTGTTTTCCACTATACCCATTGGGACAATGCTGCAACACTTCAATATTTAATCAGTTATGATTGACAAATATGAATATAGTACAGAGCAATCAGCATCAGATGAATTTGTCCCATTCACCCAGTGTTTATAAACAAGTTAGGGAAAAAAGAAATGGCACCTGGGTCCCATTCAGGTTTTACTTTGTGTCAGAACCACCTTTAAATAGATCAGTACTGAAAAGCCGACACTCATGACAAGAAAAAAAAATTAACAGTTGCGCTTTCGAATTTTTTTTGGGGGGCAAATTAATTCATCATTAGTAATAAATAAACTCAGTAAAGGCAATGATTCCTTTGCATATTATGAGCATTCCTATCTTTGTTATTTACAGTTGAATACATGAATTATTTTTAAAGCAAATTCAATTATAACCATAATTCCAAGAGGACTTAACTGCTTACCAGAAAATGTTTTATTTGAGAAAAAACTGGTGAGTGATAAAATACTAAAATGTCTGACCTTCTGATTTTGAACATTTCAGAACCAAATTATTTGTTTGAATAGAAATTTCCATTTTACATTTGTATGCTAAAAAGTGAGGCTGAGTAACTTAGAAAATAAATTTTTAAGGTCATTTTTTTTCCCACATTGAAGAATTTCAGGTCAGTCAGCGATTACTGTGGTTTTCTTTTTAAAAATTTCACCCAATCTTTTATTTTACTTCACCCAAACTGACACTTTGTCTTTTTTTTTTTTCTTCAATTCTGGTGATGTAGCCACTGAATAAAATAAATAATTTCACTGCTTAATGATATATATCCTATGCTAATAATGTAATTCTATTTCATCAAATGACATAATGTTTTTACTGTAACCTGTAGCTCATATTTATAAAATAAGGCATCTTTTCTTAAAAACTGTCTTTTTGGCTAAGATTTTGATGATATTTCCTCAACTACGCTGAATCAATAGATTTCATGTAACACACTTGGCAATTTCAAAGAATTCCTGTAACTTACACTCATTCCTTTATGTATGAATTAAAAATTTTGGATATTTCCCTTTTCAGTTGTTTTGTGTGGGTTTTTGGTTTGGGGTTTTTTGATTTTGTTTTCTTTGGTTTGGTTTTGTGGCTTTTTGTTTGTTTTACTGATTGTTTATTTAGCTCTTGGAGCTAAATAACTGAAAGCAAAAGCAAACATTTCTTAACAGATGGATTAAAATAATTCTTTTTTTCCCCGTTTTCAATTTCTTGTATGTCAGTATTTCATTTGTTCTGTAGTCCTTATAGAATCTTCCCATATAAAGCTATACTTCATATTAAAGAAATGGAAGCACAGAAAATCCCTCTCTGTAGTGTATTCAATGCCAATCAAAAAAAAAAAAAAAGAAAAAAAGCCCTAATTTCTAGATACCTTCATGATCCCAGGCAAAATGTTATCTAATTCCCCAAGCAAAAATACTGATGCCTGCATTCCCAGAATCCCAGGTGCAGAATAACTATTTGCTTTTCTGCCATGAGCTATCAATCTGCTTTAAAAGCATATTCTCTATAGAAAGTATTTTAATGGTCATGTTGGAATGTACATATATTTTTAATACAAAATCAAGTGCAATTCAGCAAGTTTTCTGGCAGAAAAGGTATAACAGTAAAGTCAAGGTTTGTAGGAGTTTTGGGGTTTTTTTTAATGGAATCTTGTGGTTTCTGCTAAAACATTTCAAATACGCCAGAAACCAATTTGACTTCTAAATTATAACATGCAGAAGGAAAAAAAAAAAACACAAAAAACCCCACAAAAAACTTCCTACAAAGAAACAGATCTTTTTGCAAAGTGTAATATCTTCAGTGGGGTATTCCGTGTATTCGATTTCCTAAAGCAATACACTTTACAAAGACCCTCAAGAGGGAGAAGAATGACCAAGATTATATTAAGCTTTGTGCTTGATATATGGGAAGTTACTCCTAGCTGTGAGGAAGAACAACATGTAGAAGTGGCTTTGTTGTTGTTTCATTTGTTACATTGCCAAGATTAGAGTTTACTGAGGATTATAGTTCAGTTTGCAAACTAAAGTGATGTCTTATTTGATCTAAAATAAGATCATACTCTAATCAGTTCAAAAGAAAATACAAGTCATTTTTATATAACTGCAAAATTGCAAAGAGATTTTAGCCTTTGCAGAGTGCTTCTGAAAACAAGTTTCTGCTGGCACTGTTTTCTTAGTAGCAATTGACTGAAAAATTTTTGAATCAGTCTCCGTAAAACTAAGTTTATACACTACTCCCTGTTTAAAGATGCTTGAATTTCAACTGTACTTAAATGGTAATAACTTCCAAATTAATGCACCTAAAATATGCATATAATTAAATACACTACTCAGTGAAAGATAAAACTGTGAGGAACTTCAGAGGAACTGACCTAGCAATGATGAAAGTTAGTGTTGATAAAAGCAAAGTATTTGACTGGGGAGGGGGAGATATGAAATGCCACTCATAAAATTCTAAGTAAATCCTATCATCTTCAAGGCAGGTTGTTTGTAAATAATTTTTGTTAATTCAAAACCAGTCAACCAACAAATGAAACAACTCTGGCAAGTATGTAAAAGTAATAAGAATGTTAGAAATAAAAAATAATATATATATAAATAAAGTAAAAAGAGATGATGTATGGAAAAGAATGATCAAATTACACAAGTTGAAATTACAGTCTTATTTAGAATATTTTATTCACTATCTGCAACTTCAATCCATATTCTTCTCGCTTAATTGTAGATATCATTGAAGTGGCTATATTATGAAAGTAGGCCCCCTTGACTCTACAAAGCACAAACAGGCACCTGCAGAAGGTAATTAATTTTTATTTTTAAATGTTCTGAGTTTCCTCAGGGATAGCCTGTGTCTTTCCACTGAATATGAATGCTGAAGTGAATATGGTCCTAAGTTTAGTGAGGTACATAATGTAAAGTTATATTAACCTGTATCCAAATCTGAAATACCAAAGCGGTAGCTCAGAATGAGCCAACTCCACGAGGAAGCTGGAAAACATGGGGAAAAAACCTTGCATCTAAAGAACAAGTGAAAATAATTATAAGATTAAAGAGGAAAGTGAGTAAGAGGGTATATGGTAGCTGTACAAGCTAAAATAACACAGGAAATAAGGCGGAATCTTTTGTTCTTCATATTACATAACAGGAACAAGGAAATATTCTGTGTAATTGTAGAATAATAAATTCAAAACTCATTAACAGAAAAAAAAATCACTAAGTCCATAATTACAGTCCTAGAAATTAGAGGTGAGAACAAAACAGAGCTTTCTCAGTGCTCATGGAGTAAATATTAATATCACTGAAC
Source organism: Psittacus erithacus (assembly GCA_009867235.2). NCBI lineage: Eukaryota > Metazoa > Chordata > Aves > Psittaciformes > Psittacidae > Psittacus > Psittacus erithacus. The sequence goes on along the minus strand of WYDI02008997.1, from coordinate 35,541 downwards.
TCTCTGTACTGTAAATCAAAATCCTGTCCTTTTACATTTTAAGAACTCTCCAGGCTTAAATGCTTACTTAATTTAAGAAAACATCTTTTGCTCAATCCAAATATGTGTAACTTAACCCCTGCTGATTATTTCAGAATTTCTTTTTTAAACCGTATTGTTCACACACTACTGCGTTCCATTTCAGAAACTTTCTAGCCTTTCAGAATTTTTCCTTATAATGAGAAACTGACACTGTCTATCTTCTTTTTCCTTTGTTAGATAATTTTCTGGATCATGAATTTTCACATTAAATTTTACTGATGAGCACCACCACTAGAGCTAAATACAATATGATCATAAGAATATAAGAAAGGCCACCTTGATTCAAACCAGTCACCTAGTTCCATGACAGTGGTAAATACCCGATGTCAAGTAAGGAGTTCAAGAGCAGGGTAAGTATGCCCCTGGTATTTTTTCTGGGAAAGAAACTGTATATTTTTTTCCGGAATTTTATCTGAATTTCAGTTTTCAATTCCTATTACAATTTTAAGCAGCCTGCAGGTTTTGAAGGTGCCCTAGAAGCAGATAACTGGGATTGATGAATTCTTTCTCCTTAGATTATAGTCTATAGAATAATAATTTCAGTTACCTCCACTGAAATACTTCTGGGTCTCTTCTTTCTCTTCTCTCACAGCCTACAAACCATTGTAAACATACTCCAATTGAAACATACTCCAATTGATATAACTGAAAATAAAATATGATTTTATGAATAATATCTGATATTAATAATATCAGCTAAATTATTATGTACCTATTTACACATAAAAAGCAAATTTAATCTCGCATAATTTATTATGAGAGAAAGAATTATCCAGCAGCTCCCAAAGATGTGGTGCACCCTTGCGTCATCATGTTGAATAGTTAGCTAATAGCAGTCAAAACTTAGAAAGGTTTTCCGAATTACTTGTTTACTGTGTAGATTCTTATTATCATATAGCAGACAAAATTAATAACCCTTCTCCACAACTGGGCACATTATTTTTCCAGTGTTTCCAAAAGTATGACTTTGTAAGAAACAGGAGTTTAAAGTAGTTACTCTGACAAAACTTGTACCCACTGCATGATTTTATTTGTACAGTTTCATGACAGAAATGTTCTGATCAGTTTCTTTCTTGTTTTCACTTTAAAGTTATCGTGAATTTACTTTTTCAATATACTATTTGACTCTAAAGAAAGTTCCTGACAATTTAGTAATAACAACTCCAAGAAATTTGTCAAAGCAAATTGATGCAGTTAATTCTTATATACAATAGTGCCAAATTATTTTGCATGTTTAGAAAATATCACTCTTCCTGTTTACACATTCATTTACCAATCTCAGTTTATGGCTGCAGTTTTGTGCAATGTGGAAGTGCATGTCATGTATATGCTGCACCTCGTGACCTTTGAAACTTCACTGAGATAAGAAGCAATCCAGTTCAGATTCCCTCAATTCAAAGTAGACAGCCCTTCTATTTCAAAGAATCTGTCACTTTTTACACTCGCAGCAAAGGGCCATTTTGCTACACTCCAGTGGACTACAAAATGTGTATTGCATTCCTTTTAAATTGACATTTGAAATACCACACGCAGGCTTCTTATATTGATTATAACATCTAGCACAGTTAGTGAAAAGATTTGTTTACTAATCTAACAGATATTTTTTAAACCAGTTTTCAATTTCTCAAGAGCTGAAGTTTCAACAATCATTTTTGCTTCAGTGCAGAAAAAAATTAAATCAAGACCATCTTAATTTCTTCTCAGTCATGATCAGGGTATTCACCTGAAATATACGAGATTCAAGATTATGTCTTTGCACTGAATCAGGCAGATTACTGATACTACCATCAGCTCTGAAGTTTTCCCTTCCCCTGTGGCTTTGACCAGGCATATCATTTTGATCATGTGAAAATTTCCTAAAAAAAGATTCACAAAAATACGTATGTTTCGGTTAAATGTGTTTTTCTTTTCTTTGGTTGGTTTGGTTTTGGTTTTTTTTTAATTAACTGGAATTATCCAATAAAATCCACACTCCTCTAACGCATCATTCTTAAATACGTGCAGGTTTTAGAGTATGCCTCAACAAAAAATAAGCATTGATTGTTATTTATGTCTTTTTTGCTTATCAAATTGCAATAATCAAGACATTAAGCCATAAATTGTGTTGGCAGATTTTGTTTGTATTATGATTAATTTAATTATTTGACTCTGTGTTTTACCTGATATAAGTTCAAAGCAGTTCCTAATTAGTACATGATTACTGTTGCACATCAACCAAGGTCCACTGTTTTCTTTATCACAATTTAAATTTAAAAAGGAAAAAAACAAAAGAAAAAAAAAAAGAAAAAACGGCAAAATTTTGCTCTCAGAAAATCTCAGCGGCCTTCTAAAAATAGTTCAAAGGAAAGCTTCTTTATGTGCAATGACAGAGGAGAGGCTTAGATGGGGCATTTTGACGTTAGGAGGCATCCTGGAGGTGGGAGCTGCTGCTTTAAACAAGCATCAGACCGAAGAAGCGCCCGGAAGCCCACTCCCCAAAGGTTACTGGGTGCACTCAAGCCCGAGCAGGTTGAAGGATTACTCCCTCTGCTGGAATAAGCTTGGGATTGCAACAGGTGAGTACACGTAACTAGCGTTGCTGAGTTTCCGTACACTGGTTAAACCATCCACGTCTACCCCACGGCCTACCGATAGAAACAAGTGTTAATCCATTCACCACAGTGGCTGCTGCCATCTATGCAGACTTTAGCATGTAATTTATGAAGGTCAGGGAGAACAGGAGACACTCTTGTTCACATTGTTTTCAGAGGTTTGTTTAGCTTTCCCTTTCAGGTTAAGTTACAGAAAGTTTAAATGCATGGAAAAAAATGAGAGCAGTGCACGTCTGTTCCCCCCCTTTTTTTTTTTTTGTACTTGATCTCTGAAATTTGTAGTTATGGTTTCTGACACAGTCTTCCCCAAACCTTTATAACATAGAACAAAATGTCAATTGGACTAATAGTAACTTGAGTCTTGAGTCACACAATTTGTGTCGTTCAGGCTGATGTGAATAGCTGGGCGAAGGATATGTGGTTAAAAATGAAATACCTGAATCTGAAGGGGTAGAAAGTTATGTGAGAGCTTAAGTACTGGGGTGAACCATCAAATAGCATTTTGAGTGTTCCTTGTGTCTCAGTATTTGTGATTTTTTTGTGCGTATTGACAGAAGACACATATGAAAAGGAAGGAAGGTAGAGACCAGGAGAACAGAGAAATAGAATAAGAGTGGGATGCCAAAAGCATGGAAATGTGAACATTACACCCAGAGGGAAAGTTGTGGAAGATGCAGGCTGTCACAAATTAAAATCTCTGAGGTTATCTTTGTCTAGTAGCAAGCCTAGAAGAGTCCTAATACAGAGTAGAAGACTTTTGATTGAAATTGGACCTTAAAGAAGGAGGACTTTTCATACACACGGCATTTTATAGAAGTTCATTGTTTTCTGAACATAATATGATAAAATGTACTAGGTATCTGGTGCTATCTAAGAACTTTCTCTGTTCCATCCCCTTTTCACTGCCCATTAAACTGAGAGTTCACTGATATAACCCCTTATGGGGGGAAGTCATCCTTAACTGACATACTAGGTGAGGCTAATGTTTGTCACTTGTACTCTCCCACTCCTACTAGATTAGATGCTAATCTAATATAAATGGGGGGTGCCATTTAAAATGATAGTAGAAACAACAACAAACCAGAAAAATCTCACAATATGAAATGTCTGCAATTTTCAAAAGGATGTGAGACCAAAAATGAAAAAAACCTCTCTATTTACTGTCCTTATATTCAGACACATATTGAAATGAGTAATGAAAAATACAGCTAATTTCCTCTGCCACCTACTTCCCAGCCAAATCCATTTTCACCTACCTCTCTGATTCATTCGTCCTCTCCCCAGTATTCATTTTGTTCACTTAAACTGGTAGTAATGTGTGTGAGCTGAATAATAGAATATTAGAATCAAATAGGATGGAAAAGACCTTTAAGACCATTAAGCCCAACTATTACCCCAGGACTGCCAAGACCACCACTAAACCATGTCACTGAGGGCTTCGCCTTCATGTTTTCTGAGCACTTGCAGGGATGGCGATTCCACCACTTCCCTGGGCAGCCTGTTCTGATGCCTGATCACCCCCTCTGTGAAGAATTTTTTTCCTAATATCCAATCTAGATCTCCCCTGGTGCAGCTTGAGGCCGTTTCCTCTTGTCCTATCGCTTGTTATTTGGAAGAAGAGATCGACCCCCACCTCACTACAACCTTTCAGTAGCTGTAGAGAGCCATAAGGTCCTTCCTGAGACTTCCCTTCTCCAGACTAAACAAGTGCAGTTTCCACAGCCATTTCTCATGACTTACTCCTCAGACCCTTCACCAGCTTTGTTGCCTTTTTTGGTTCCCACTCCAGCACCTCAATGTCTTTGAGGTGAGGAGTCTTTACAATGTCTTGTAGTGAGGGTCCCAGAACAGAACACAGTATTCTAGGTGCTGCCTCACCAGTGACGAGTACAGCGGGATGATCATTTCCCTGGCCCTGCTGGCCACACTACTGATGAAGGCCAGGATGCTGTTGGCCTTCTTGGCTGCCTCAGCAAAAGCAGGCTCATGTTCAGCCGTCAATCAGCACCCCCAGGTCCTTTTCTGATGAGCAACTTTCCAGCCACTCTTCCCCAAGCCTGGAGCTTTGCATGGGGTTGTTGTGGCCCAAATGCAGGACCTGGGACTTTGCCTTGTTTAACCTAAATTAATTAATGACATTGATTTAATACAATGCTTCTCAACAATTTCAGAGGTTCATATTCATCGAGCTATAACATAATGTTCTCCTACATTACTCAGTCTAGCAATATTTGCCTTACTCCTTGCAGCATAAACTTTAAAAAACTGCACTGATTTCACTTGTAGAAACATTGGCAAAATGTCAGCTGTTGAATCAACTCAATTCACTATAAATTCATGTTTGTGCATTCATCTGAATATCAAATGCATTAATTTTCACCAAATCCAATAGTTATATTGGTACAATGCCTTTCACAACAATTACTGTTCTATGTGCATAGGGTTGGAATTATGGCATGAAAATAAATGCTGAAACTATATTCCTTTCAAAATCTTACCTTAACCTGCTTATGCATTTAATAGACATGAACATAAAAAGCGTGCATTTCCTGAGGACAGACAGGAATGATAATACCTGATTCATGATGGCTTATGTTACATCAGGAGATTTTTCACAGCACATTTGCCATTTCTTCACTACTTAGATTTATTTATTTTCTTTATGAAAGTTCTGAGCTCCACAGGAATGTGCTTCTTACTTTCACCTCAGCTTGAGCACATTTGTTGTAAATGCCAATATTGAAAGTTAATTGTAACTTCTACCGCTAACTTAGTACAACTGAAGTACTGTGTGTGCTTTCCAGAGAACACTAACATAATTTTGAAGAGTTCAGTTTGTCTATTAGGGTTTTTTAAACTTAAATTGTCTTTTACCCGCGATTTAAAAAAATCTCCAAGAAGTAATCTTTACAGGAAACAGACCATGTGAAGGGTGTGTTAGATACTACTAATTCTCTTCTCTAAACAACTATTTACACAACATTTCCGGAAATTACAACCCTTGAGTTTTTCCAGTTAGGAAAAAAAAAACCAAACAAACCTGCACAAAATAAAAACACTCAGGACACGAAGAATTATTTTGCAGTAAGTAGAAATCTTCCTTGTGTGATCTTTCTGAAGAGTCGGGAAATACCGGCTGTAGTGTGATATGATATCTTTTTTGCAAACTTGGAACTCAAGATAACGCTTCTGTTACTGATAGGGAATGAGGTCATAGGAAACTACATAAGGACTTCCATGAAGAACCTTGAAGAAAATGGAATTTATTAATAAATACATAAATGCAAATGTATTACTGTACACTTAATCTGTACACGAGTTCTCACATATTCAGCAATCTGCTGGTTTAGCATGCATTCATGTACCGACAGGGGATTTATGAGTTCTAGTTCCTTCCTCTGTCCTCTCTGTGTCATGCTAACATATAAAAGAATTGCACAAGAATTCCCTGATATGTACTGTCATTTGATATCCAGCCTACTTTCAAAAATTCATAAGCAGTCAGAAGACAGGACAAATGTCACAGACACAGCTTGGACCATTAACTTGTTACTGTTAAACAAAACCGTAGTGTTGGCATTTTAACAATGTTGTAAACCATTTTTTGAGAAGATTTTTTTGACAAGCAAAATTATGTACTTTTGTAGCAGTTTGCACCAAGGTCTTAGAAAAATCCTTACAAATTCTAAAATTCTCACATTCCTTTAAGATAGGTTGCTGGTCATTATACTTTCAACTGAGAAGCATATTTACATTATCTTTTCTGTGCTAAGACGGTACTTCCAACATTTTTTGTTTGCTAATGTGGGTTTATCAAACTCAGAATCATCATGTAACGTGGTTGCTGATGTCACTATTGTCATGAGTAGAACACTACCTAAAGGTAATCAGAGTCACGATCTTGGCTGCAGCTCCTTCAAGTGAAGTGTAAGCCTTTGCTTATCTGAGAAAATATCCACTGGAGAAGGCTTTCTCATTTTTCTAGCACAGCTGCATGTATTCTTGATCAAGGATATGTTTGTCTTAACAACATGGTTCCCTTCAACATTTTCAAAAGTAAGGTTTATTTCTAACCCAGTTATCATTTTGTGGAATTAGATTTGAGAGGAAACACATATATAACATGGGACACTGTGTCACGCTTTTATCAGCTGCACCTGAAATATTTAATTGTGATTTGATGGTACATGGAATAAGTTGTGGAAAAAGGTTGTGATAAGTTGTGGAAAAAGGTTGTGATAAGTTGTGATAAAACTAGTGCTGACAGTTTGTCTCTATTCAAGTTAATTGTTCTCCTAATATCAGCAAATGGAACATTAGCAGCTAGAAGCTACTACTATCCAAACTGTTCAGCAACAGGTTAGACGGATGATCAGCAGGCACTTACTTCCCAAAAAAAGATAAAAAGAATATAGACAGGATTTCAGTTCTTAGACACTGAAATATTCTTCAAGTTTTTGTCCACAACATTTACCATATGAAATGGTACCAAAGAAAATATTTTACTATCATTCTTCCTAAAGATTTGCCAATTCCATCTTTGACTTAGCTCCTAGTTTAAAAATTCCTGCATAATTTCTTTGCCCTTACATAATGAGGAAGTAGGGAAAGAAAAAAAAATTAAAAAACCTGTCTGATTGTCCAGCACAAGCCCTGAACTTGTTTTGAGGTGATGATAACTGAATCTTTGAGGCATTAACTCAAGAGAACTTTGCTCCTTGAGTACCTTAGCTAAATAAGATTATAACATGGTTATGACAGACACCCTTTGTAACAATGGTATTTCTTGCAAATTCATTGGTTTTATTAACCAGTTAATTGATTTATAAAGTGTCTGTGCAGGTCACTAAAACTTTGAAAAAGTATTTAGCTGTTCTCCTAGGTGACTGAAATAATCAAAATCATTTCATAATCTTCCAAACATTTTAAAGGAGAGTTTTAAAGATTTTGAACCCTTGATAGAACTATCATGTGAGTTATATAAAAAGGTGGGATTTTTCCCCAGAAAGTCCCAGAAACAGTGGACTGCACATGTGGCCAGCTGGATTGCTTCAGTGCACACAACAGAAGATAGACATTGCTGCTATGGTGTGTGTAAAAGTGCACTGAGGTCGGTTTAGTGGGAACATGTTGGTTTGCTTCTTTTTTACTGCACAGTGACCATTAGCATGGGCCCACCTGCCTACAATACACAACATAGACCACCCAGGATATCAGGTAAATGTTATTAGCATGGAGGCTTTAGGAGGAAAGTGAGAATCTTCCAAAAGCTTTCATGTTGTTAACAGTAAAAAGAAGCCAGGTAGCGTTTTTAATATAGCACATCTTTACAAACAGCTGCAAGAAAACCTAAGTAAGTGGAAAGCTAAAACCTTGCCTCATGGTGTCATTTCCCTGAGCACCGTGGAAAGAGGTGCTCTCTGGTGGACAGAAGAAAAAGCTGGCTTGCGAAATCTGCTGTTTCTTCGGTGTACTAGATCCTAAAGTGATTTGAAGTTGAAAAGCAGAAAAGAGTGCATTTCCTCCGTGCTAGCCGGCTAGAACAATGGATCTGAGAGAAGAAGGCTGACCCACTGGGCTGCGCGTTCCAAGCGCCCAAACGGAGACTTGTGGATCTGCTCATCTGGCTCCGACCTAAAGCAGATACCGAGGGCTCCACCCTGGCCGTGCCCGCCGGAGCACCTCTGCTTTGGCTTCCGAGCACCGAAAGCTCAAAGCCACTTCCTTCCAGCCCCCCTGTGCCCACAGCTGAGCCGGGACGATAGATACAGCCCACAGCCTGCTGTCATCCCCTCAGCGGAACGCAGCTCCCCTGCTGATCCCGAGGAGTGCTCAGCCAGGACATCGCTGTCTCCGCACTGCAGGCTCCGCGGGAGCGACAAGAAAGCTCCGCCTCCGGTCGTTCTGGAGCAGCCTGATAAAGGCAGGTGCGGGCAAGCAGCAGGACCCCAGCTAGAAGCATCTGCCTATACAGGAAGACCCTGACCCGCCCTTGCCCATCCCATGCAGAGCAGCCCCTGAGCCAGCCGGTGCGGCCGTACCGACGGTGGCGGTATAGGACCCTCTCTGCTTCCTCCGCCCGTGTCCCGCGGTCCACAGTCTTCGGTCGCTTCTCTGCGAAGGGCCAAGGACCTCGCCCTCAAGGACCTCCGAAGAGGCGGGATTTCTCAGGGAAGGGGAAGCAGGATTTTGTTGTGTGGCTTGGAGATGAGGCAGCTATCTAGCGTTGGGTTCCTCCTGGGGCTGATGGCTCTCCCAGTGGCGCTGGGACAGAGAAGCTCGGGAAGCCCTATAAATAGCAACCAGTCTCAAAGCTTTGCCATCGTCGCTTTCAAATGGGATCACGTCAAGGACCCTTATGTCATTACACTCTGGATACTCGTGGCCAGCCTGGCCAAAATCGGTGAGTAGAGTTGTATATTAATACATATTCTTTCCCTTTCCTTTCCCCCTTTCCCTTCTCCCACCCAGGGTAAATGAAGAAAGCTTATTATAAGTCCACTGACCCATTTTCAGGGTGTTTACTGTACTCTGTCCTGATTTCATAATATTGCCCTACACAGTGCTCAGCAGTGTGATCATCTTCTGCCCCAGTGGGACACTTGATTCATTTTCAACGCCCAGGACTGTGGTTGTGGCTTCCACACCTGACTCCTTGAAACCTTGCATTACCGTTGCTCCTGCAAAAAACTTCTTACAGCAATGAAACAGAAATTATTGCTTATACAATGCCTATTCCAGTTTATGATATACTAGTGTCTTGATTATGACTGGTTGCTATACTAGCTAGCACTATCAAAAATAGACCCTGTAAACTACACATATGAACTTAGTCTTCTCCACTTTGCAGCGCATTGCTGAATTACTGTAAGAGTGTGGGTTACAGAGAAAGGTGATGTATATTATTAGACCATCTGATGCAGCCGAAAAAATACAAGCTTTAGAGCACACAGAATTTTCTTCAATAAATTGGAATCAGTGAAAAACAGGGACTTAGTCCAACTTCAGTGTAGTTTAAGTGCATTTGTATGAATGCTCTACCTCTTATGTTGTGATCTTTGTGGCTTTTCTAAAATCAATCTTGTATTAATAACGCTGCTGAACTAGAAGAGTCACTGTTCAATTGGAATGTATTTATTAGTTTGATGCTATAGTTTTCAGTCCATTTACATTTGGATCTAAAACCAGACCTCAGATTTGGCTGACACTCAAACTGTCATTTTCAATTTTCAATAAATCCTCTCTAAAATCAGTCTCAACTCAGAAGGTATGATCAGCTGAAAATCCTAATAATACTTTTCTGTACTTGTACTATTAATACTCATTTGGGATACCAGAATCACATTCCATGGATTTTTCATGTCACAGAGAGAATGGAAGATGTAAAAAAGTGTGCTTAGGTATGTTCTGTCTAGAGCATAAACATAGTAAAGCTTAGGTGGAAAAATGCTGTCTCCAAATACAATACTTTAAAAATAAAGAGGAAGTAGAAGTAAAGCATTTTTCAGAGATACCTGCATCTTGGGTTTCCCTTGCTTAACCATGGATATATAAATAAATATCTGAATCCATACTGGACTGCATCTTTCAAATAGTTTGTATTCAGATGGTTGCTGCATTACCTAGATTACATAAAAACATAGTTTTGTTTTAATTGACTTTTATTGGAGGGTTTTATCAAGTAGAAGGCTGGGGAAACCACATACAGGAAAAAACAGTGCCAACACTGAGTCTGTACAAAATTGTGCTAACTAAACTAATACACAGGTGGCTTATTTGAATCTACTTCTTGAAATACTCTTCTAAATAAGTATTTGCCCTTTGTGTTACTAAGGCTTTGTTGTTTTGTACATGTGCCGCAGTTGTATAGAGTAATATTATTGCTGCACAACCATATCAGTGCTGTTTCAGAAACCCTATGAAGCTATCAGGACAGTTAGATTGTTGTATACATACATTTAAATGGCCTGGACTAAGATTAGCTTGGATTAAGATGAGCCAATCTACCATGAAGTCCTCATCATAAACTCTTGATGAAACAATTATTGCCCTTGGAGTTCAGGAGCTGAATGTTGCTGGTTCTGCACTTCTTCCACAGCTGCACAGACAGTGTCACTTACTAGTAGATAGTATCTATCAACTCCATCATTTTTCTTCACCAAAGCTGTCAAGCTTTGTTCTTTTTTCTCTTTACATTTATAATTGCAATCCTATACTACTCTGGACACTGTCTCTGAAGAAGCAATGGACAACTGCTGTATTCCACTTCGAGACAATGAATGCTCCTGCTTTCCTCATGTCAGAAATAAAATACAGAAAAGCAGAAATGTGTACTCCCTGTTCATCAGTTTATTAATGAAGAAAGCATGAAAGTGTTCATATAAATCAATGAGAGGGGAAGGAGGGGATGGGAGAGGAAAAAAAAACCCAACCCAGCTAGTCAGCCTTGGTATGTCAGTGGTTCTGGAAAGCAGATCAGAAATCTGTCAGATTTTGAATGGCAAAAATCCTATGCTGGTTCAAAGATGTTTTATACGTAAAAAAGCAGTCAGAAAAGAATTGAGGAAGAAAATCTGGAACATCTGCCATTATGTCTTTTGCTTTACTATCTGAGGGAGGCCAAAGGTAGAGTCAAAATGCTGGTGTGTTTTTTGCTGGGGAGGCAGTGTTCTTACACATGGAAACTCTCTTCTCCATGGCTACAGAGATTGGGAGAGCTATTTTACTGGTGGATGATAGGGTAATGCGTCAGCAAAGGGTGCTCTAGGAACTGCATTTGGTAGCTGGGGATGAAAGGTGTATGAGAATATTTTGCCTTCCCTTGCATTAGAATAACTTTAGGGTTTTGTAGGGGTTTTGTTTTGGTTGGTTGGTTGGTTGTTTCTTGTCGTTTGTTTCTGTTTAGGTTTGGGGTTGTTTTATCTGGTTTTTGTTGTTGCTGTTGTTTGTTTTTTTAAAGACGTTTCAGTTTATGATGCATATGGCTTGTGGCAACATGCATATAATAGAAGATTCTTGTGGATTTTTTGGGACTTGATATTCATGTTGTGTGCATTCAGAATGTAAATTGGTGATGACAAGGCATTCAGCAACATGAACTATTGTATGTAAAATCTCAGAAGCATCCCAAATCCCTGAAGAAGTGCCTAATGTCTTGGGGTTTGTGGAAAAGAAGCTGCTTTTTTTTTTATTTTTGGGTGTGTGTGAAGAATACTCTCATCTTGCAGGCAAATCTAAGTATTGCTGCAAATGAAACTGGAAGAAGAGTCTTTGTACAGTTTGCTTTCATACACTATAGGAAATAAATCAACATGTCTGTGTCTACTATGAAACTTCCAATGCATGTCAGTGTACTGTTTTACATACTAAAATTGATTTGACCTTCTTCATTTGAGATGTTCCAACTCTTCATTCTAAGGTACACAGTGTTCCACTTTGGCTAATGATCTGTATTTCCTCTATTGATAGGCCCTCTTATCACTTCAAACGAGTATCCTTATAGGATAAGGCCAATAAACTACTTACATGTGTAAAGCTAAGCCAGAAAAACATCTTATCTAAATGAAGAAGGTACATGAGGTACAGCTGAGAACCCTCCCAGTGTCTACTCTCTGGCACCTCAGTTCTCCAGATGAAGAGAGCAATACCAATGAAAAAAAGAACCCAAACCAATACACACGTGTGTGTGTATATATATATATATAGGTACAGACTAGGGCATTGACAAAGAATGTAACATTTTTAAACAACGTACTTGCAGAATATAATTCTGATTTAAGATTAAAGACACATGCACAATCTCCAGCCCTGTGCATGCGTTCCAAGTTCATTTTATCATGTGTTCCTCTCCTTTCTATGTCTTTAAAAGATCACATCTTGAAAATAACTTTTGAATAAACAGACATGTAGAAGACACAAACAGTAGCAGGGAAGTCTGACGCAGGAAAAAAAGTACCAAATAACAACAAACCAAAACCAAAGAAGCAGGAGGGAAATCAAAAAACAACTTCGGAAACAAGTAGAAGGAAAGGAATAATCAGTTCGGGAGCTAAAAAAGGGCAAGAGAAGAAATAGTTTAAGCTCTGACATTGTATCCATTTTTTTTTTCCTGAGGCTATTTCCCCAGACCATGTCAATTTAAAAAACCCAAAACCAATCAAGTATACTTTTTACCTAGGCTGTATGCACTACATGCTTCTATACTTGTTCATAATCCTGGGAGTCAGAGAGAGATTGTATTTCTATTTTCATTGGAGGTTCCGTTGTGAAACTGGAAAATTTCCTACTTGTGGTTTAAATCCTTTTGTGGATTTCTTCATTCTTCAGAAGGATAGTCAATTTTTGTCCCAAAATAAAATAAAAAACAAAACAAAAAACCTTCAAAGCAGTCTTTCTGCTTTTAACCCGCTGAACTTTTTCAGTGTGGAACAGACAAGCAACTGTAAGAAAGAGTGGGAGAGTGAGTGACTAGGAACAGGAATGAGGAACAGTACATAACCTTTTCATTATCTGTGATTCAAACCTCATGCCAACTGTTTTCATTGATATAGTTTATGCTGAGTCCAAGAACGTCACAATAGCTTTTTTTCTTTTCTATTTTTTTCCCTTACATCTAAAGGCTTTTATGTTAGAAATTTAAAAATGGGAGTGAAATTTGAATCCAGGGCAGGTGGTAAATTTTCTCCCTTCAGAAATGCCACAATACTTTGCAGGAGGGGGAAGAAGTGATTCAATAATAAGGAACAAACATTTAGGAGAAGGATGGCCTAGTGATATCTCAAAGATACTGTGTCAGATGGACTTGTTGGGTCCATCAGCTCTTGAGACCCCAGGAGGACATGAGAACTGGAGTGTAAAGCACTCTGTATCTCAAAGCTTACAGAGATCTGAGTTCCTGCAAATGCTCTACTTTGTGCCTGTTCAGACCCCTCCATATTGTCTTAAAGCACTCTGAGAAAGGAGTTCTTCAGAGAAATTTGTTAACACAATTGCTGTTGAGAATTTTAAGCATGTTAGGGATGGGCTAGGGAAGGAACTGTGAAATGCAGGTCTAGCAACCCATCCAATTTAGACTCCTGGGGCAATATTTTCTTTGAAGAAATCAATACCCCACCCTCCAAAGCAAACTGTCAAAACAAAAGCCTATTTGAATCCCAAGTTTCTCCTCCTGGCATTTTAGCACCCGTCAGTTCGTTAGAGAAAGTGATTTAGTGTATTGTTTTAATAAAAAGGGGGGAAAAAGTGAGAATAGCTCTTCCCTAAATAACATCTCTAGGAAGAAATGTTGAAGGACGCTTAGCAGAACTTTATTGGAAGTATTGAACTGAAAATGGAGTCAGACTCAAATGATGAGGACAGCACCAGACCCTGCAAAGCTTAAACTACCAGCTTTGTCATGGCTGTAGTGCTTGTTAAAAGCTGCTTTCATTAGCAGGTGATAATATGAAAAAGAACTTTGCATTGTGACTATGAAGTCTGGGCTTGGCTGTGTTCCCCTGTATCCTCTGAAACAAGATAACAAGAAAAAAAATAATTTTACTTTTATTGTGAACTTAGTAAAAACTGGAACAGGTTGACATAGTTACAATAGAGGCATATGCATGTCCTTCATGAATAGAGTATTTTATTATCTATCTTAAAAATATATTAGGAATGCTATAAATCTGTGCTGGCAGCCATGTTGTATAACTGGGGTGTCTTCATTTTAGTAAGACTTTTATTTCCTCTTGCAAAGTGCTGTTTATAATACCTGTGAGCTAGGAATGTTTAGTACTGTAAAAATCTCTGCCTTCCTAGGAATTACCTTTTGTATGCAACATTTTAGGGAGCCAAAAAGAACATGTCCAACATAGATTAATAGCTTTGTTTTTACAGTGCCAGGAACAGCTGTATAGCTCATGTCTTTATTAAATGAACACCTATTAAATGGATGCCTATTTCCACATTTCATTGCCATTTTACTCTTGCAACCTTGCTTATTCTTTTCCTGTCCTTCCTGCCCCCTTGAAACACACATTTCTCTTCTTCCCCCTCCCCCTCCAGGTCTTGCAAGTCTCAAGTCTTAATTATTTAGAGTAGGGAAGAAGATATCAGGACAGTATAATTTGACAAGATTCAGATTACATCCCCTGACGAATAGCAAATGTACAATGGCAACTTGTGTGAATTACATAAGAAAACAATGGCATGTTGAGAATGGCCCAGAATTGAATACAGTTCAGGCATGCATACCTAAGAAAGGATCTCTGCCATCAATTACTTTCAGGCACCTGTGTGCAAAGTGCTTGGTGTTCTCTGTAGAACAATGGAATCCTTTTAATACTGCAGTCTTAGGACTGTTGAAACCATTGATTTACTGTCTTCAGAGCTAAAGCCACTTATTACTAAGAGTGATCTACAAACTCTCCAAGTGACTGTAAATCTCCCGTGGTAATGCAGCAGACCATAGGTCTGCAAGTAGTAAGTGCAAGCAGCAAACCCTTTCAGGTGTACACAGGTTCTCCAAGTGAAAGGCTTTGTGAGGTCCTCTTTGTTTTTGTGGAGCTTTGTGTGTTAGAGATGTTTAGCAGGGACGCTGGTATGAGAAATTATTACTTTGACCTGGCAGTAAGAAAGTTGCTTTTCCAGTTGTTTTGACTCATATCACCAGAAGTTTATCAAAAGTCTGTGAGTTTCACCACCGTTTTGCTTAAACAAATGTTTTGAATTCAAATACAAAACTTCCCCCTACTTACCATGTTCTAATTGCTCTGAAGTAATGCGGTAATGGATTACTGAGGTTTACTGTACCTTCTGTATGGCTTGTTCTATTCCAAGATGATGTGTTGAGTCTGAAGGCATAGGAGAGTATTTAGTATCTTTTTGTTTTTTCAGGAAATTCTCTCTGATTTTTTTCTCATCTTTCTGCATTAGTTTACTGCAGAAAAACTGATGCCTGAACAGCTAGGGGCTCTAATTATTCTTTAACTTGCTAATAAGTGGCATCCATTTAAAATTATATACCATTAAAATTGTCTTGGTAAACTGCAGAGCATGGCCTGTTGACTGTGTTCTAATATTTTGATTCCTTCTGTAAAACAGCTTACACAGTATTTACCCCTGTGGAAGAAGTTACTTGATACCAAATTGGCTGTTAAGTAAAGCACTGTCAAGTCATAGATACTGAAACTACTGGCTGACAAGGAAGAGCCAACTGAGATGGAATACAAGACCTAAAGTGGAAACACTTTTAATTAAGGGACAAATATTTAATGTTTATTCATGGGAGAAGAAAACTGAAAGATATTCTGAAAGGCCTTTGCAAAAGCAGGGTTTTGAAGTAAATAAGGAGAGTTTTCTCCTTCCTCAACAACTGAAAGAAGAAGTAAGTCTGAATTCATTAATGTGGGCCTAGGTGAGTTTTGCTTTTGTCTTTTGAAAGAAAAAATGCTTCAGCCTCTTGTCAACCCCAAATGTTAAAATAGCAGTAGTTACACACCAAGAAGGAAAATCTCCAAGTAGATTGCATACCAATTTTCAAAAACTTTTAGTTATTATTTTCTCTGCTTCAATTACAGTTCCTTAAAAGTGGAAAGAAAGTGGAAAGTAGAAGCTTTATAGATTCATCCCTTCCAAAAGTTGGGCTTTGAGGAAAGTATTAAATATTCAGAAACCTTTATGGGTCTTGAGCCAGTAAGATTTCATAATGAAGATCTCCCAGGTGCAAACAGATTGTAAACTGATGGAGGGACTTGTCTATATACAAAACTGATTTTCTGTAAACTATTTTGCCATAGTTAATACATTTTAATTCATTTATTAAAATGAATATTTTTACATTGGTTTGGTGGCATAATAGCATTCCAGGAAGTAGGTGACATAGACTGTTTGCTTTTTGTTACTGTAAGTATCAGTAGTAATAGTTGTACTGGAGGTACGCTGTTATGTTATTATACTAAATATAGTTGTAATACAGAGTTCTTACAATGTTCCTACTCCAGAGAAATAGCAGTACTGATGTCTATCAGGATGTAGATCTTCAGGCCTTGACAGCTTAGACAGATATTTAACAAATCATTTGATAAATGTTATTTAGTGCTTTAAGTGCAGTATTAATGCCACAGTGAATAAACAGTGTTTGAATGCTCGCTGTTCTGTTCTAATGCATAGTCTAGAGTTTGAACTGCTATGAGATTTGGGTTGAATTAAGTTGCTAGATTTTCCACTGAAATAGCTCTGGTCCTTGGCTGTTCCATCCTGTTTAATTCTGATGATGTCTTTGGGATGGTAGTGAACTGGGAAAAGTAATCTTCCAGATTGGATCAGTCAGTGGTAAGTGGCTGTGTTTAAGGCTTAAGTCAGTGATACAGTGTTCCTGTGATACAACTCTCTGAAGCTGACAACTAGGGAGAAAGAACACAGGAATACATGCATAGTGTCCTGTAACACAGGCATCAGTTTGGAATTTTGCAGGACAGGGGGCCTCCTATAGAGTTCACAGAATCATAGAACACAGAATGGTTGAGATTGGAAGTGAGCTCTGAAGATCATCAGTTGCTAAACCAGAGCAACCTACAGATGGTTGCCCAGGATCATGTCCAGAGAGCTTTTGAATGCCTCCAAGGATTGAGACTCCACAGTCCTTCTAGGCAACTGGTGCCAATGCTTTGCACCCTCACAGTGAGAAAGTGTTTTCTGATGTTCAGAAGAAACTTCCTGTGTTTCAGTTTGTGGCCACTGCTTCTTGTCCTGTTACTGCTCATCACAGAAAAGAACCTTGCTCTGTCACCTTTGCATCTTCCCATCAGGTATTTACATATGTGGATGAAATCCTCACGTTGAGCCCTCTCTTCTGCAGGTTAAACAGCCTCAGCTCTTTCAGCCTTTTCTTGTATGTGAGATTCTCCAGTCCCTCAATTATTTTCCTGGACCTTTGTTGGACTCTGTCCAGTATGTCCATGTCTCTCTGGTACTGGTGAGCCCAGAACTCAATGCAGACCTCACCAGTGCTGAACAGAGGGGAAGGAGCCACCTGCCTTAGCCTGCTTGGCAATACTTTGCCTAATACAGCTCAGGATACCAGTAGCCACCTTCGCTACAAGGGCCCATCACTGGCTATGTCTACTTGCTGGTTACTGCAACCCCTAAGACCTTTCCTGCCAACCAGCTTTCCGGGTGGGTGCCCCCCCAGCATATCCCTTGTGCATGGAGTTGTTCCTTGCTAAACTCCCCGATATTCCTGTCAGCCCATTTCTCTAACCTGTTGGGGTTCCTCTGGTTAACAGCACAACCCGCTGGCCTATCAGCCACTCATCCCAACTATGCATCATCATCAGACTTGCTAAGGGTACACTGCCCCATCATGCAGATCATTAATAAAGATGCTGAACAGGCTTAGACCCAGTACTGACCTCTGGGGTAGACCACCAGTTACAAGCATAGATTTTGCATCACTGATCACTACCCTCAGGGACCAGCCATTCAGAGTTTTCAATACACCTCACTGTCTGCTCATCCAGTCCCTACAGAAACAGCCTGGGGGACTATGAGACTCTTGTGGGAGATACTGTCAAAGGCCTTACTGAAGGCCTTTTTCTGTCTTCATCTATCAGGCCTGTCACTTAATAATGCAGGTTAATCAGGTGGGTCAAGCATGACTTCCTCTTTGTGGAGCCATGCTGACTACTCCTGAAGAATTTCTTGTCCTTGATGTGCCTGGAAATTTTTCCCAGAATTAGTTGTTCTGTCACTTAGAAAGGCAGATCCTGGTGTTTGGATTAACAGTGTTTGTATGTGGATGGACCTTTACCCAGGTCCATCCACCTGGTCAAAGAAAGCAACATTTCTCTGTGCAGCTTTGATGGAATCAGTATACTTCGATTAGCTGGAGCAAAATTGCATGCTAAGATACAGAGGAGAGGGGAATATATGGTGGCCATATGAGTCCTAGAATCATATAATGGTTTGGGTTGGAAGGGACCTTAAAATTCATCTAGTTCCACCACCCTGCCATGAGCAGAGACACCTTCCCACCTTCCATTGGACCATGTTGCTCCAAGCCCCATCCAAACTGGCCTTGAACTCTTCCAGGAATGGATCATCCACAACTTCTCTGGGCAGCTTGTGCCAGTGCATCACTACCCTCATAATGAAGAATTTTTTCCTAATATCTAATCTGAACCCCCTCTCTTTCAGTTTAAAGCCATTCCCCTTTGTTCTATCACTACATGCCCTTCCTCTCCTATCTCCTCTCCAAGTTCATCTCCTATCTTGGGTTCCCTATTTCTAATTGGCTTTTTCTCAAGAACACGGCCATTTGTGATCCCAAAAAAAGAACTCCAAAACAAAAAGATAAAACCCCAAACCACCCAACCAACCAAAAACCCCCACCAAACTATCATTACAATTCTTTACTACAGGAAGCACCAAGAAATTTCTTAGTCCATGATGGTTCTGGTCATGGTGGTGTCCCATTGCTTCCTTATATGATTCTCATTTGTCTCTTATTTTAATTTAACTTCACAAAGAGGACCATACAAGCTGGATAGGACATTTTGACTGTTGAACTGCTGTTTTGTCAAGGTACATTATTGAAGTGTAGATGAAGATATTTTGAGTTCAGTTATCTGTTTAGATTAATTGCCATGGACGATCATTAGTGGAAGAGAGTGAATTCTCTTTCTGAGTAGAAATATTGCACAAATACTGTGATTATTTTCATGTTTCTTTAACATTTCCTACTATAGCTGTCATGTGGAAAAGAAATCATATTTTTATAGACAGTCAATGAATTTGAGTGCACAATCTTTCTAGTGTAACAAGATGAGCAGGGGTCTACATTTAAAAAAAAATGAAATTTCTTGTAGATCAATGCACTGATCAATAATGAAAAAAAGTAGGATAGAAGGTACTATCAGAAAGCAGTAGAGAAGCTACAGATGAGACTGCATAAAATGATGCAGTTAGATTGTGAGGGAAAAATAACAAGAGCACAAAGTATTTACATATTTTTCTTTGTGTCTAAATTAAATTACTAAATCCTTAATTTGTTGGGTTTTTTATCATAAAGAAGATGAACATTTGACTAGCATGTGAGGTTTTTTGTTAACATACCTTCTATTCATTGAAAGCATTTTGTCATAAAATACAGTCTGACAGGTTCTATCACTACATCCATTAGTCAGAATCTCTTCTAATGAATAAGCAAGATAAGAGTTGTTAGACTTCGCTCTATAGAACTTCAAGAGGATAGCTTTTTCTCTTGGGTAATCTGTCCTCAGGAAGACTCATTCAATAGTTCTATATTTTGTCCTGTGGAGTATAGTGTATCCTGGAGGATGTAAAAAGAACATGTATAGCAAGGCTTAGCTTTATTTCCACTAAGGCGGCATTTCCTAGACAAGGTCAGTAATCAGCATCACTTTGTTCTCTTCAATGTTATGCTAAGTATTCCTTCAAATCAGAGAGCCACCTTTCTATCTGCTCCAAATAATCCTACAAGTCTTCATTTTGTCTGTACAGGATTGCGTCTAACAGGTTTCTTAAAAAGCCAGGATGGTGCAGCTATCCACAGTTACAGAGTTTTCTGGTTTAGTATTTGCCTTCTTTTTATTTTTTTTATTTCTGTGTTCCACAATACCATGCCACAAAGTCTTATGAATCAAGATAAGAACGAAAGATAGGTTGTAAAACAAGGAAGGCGATAGTTCCATCAGGCCAGTTATATAAGTTGCTGTGTAGCATCCCTGACAGAGCCTGAAATGTGCTTCCTGTAGCGCTGAAAACCTACGCTGCTTATACAGTAAGTGTCTGGAAAGAGAAGACTGGTTTAGTTACTTTCTTCTTAGTAATATTTAGAAAAAATATGTGCACTCTTTCAAAATTTTTATTAGAAATAAAGAACAGAGCAAGTTGGGAAAACTGTGCATTTTTCTTTCTTCACAGTGCTATAGATAAGGCATTGAAGTCAGTGAAAGAGAAAAGCTTTGTAACTCGCCTTCCCCCTCTTCCCCGCTCAAGTTAATACAATAAATTTTCAGATATTCTCTGATCTGAGGGTGAGGTTATTACACATCACATGAGTCTATAAAAAGGACTGTCACATTTCTCACAGACTTAAAAGGAGCAGCAATTCTTTAGTACATAATATATTAATTTTATTTCCAACCTGATGTTCCCTAACATTTCAGTAAATGGAAGTACGTCGTTTTCATGTCTTGAATACTTGTACTGAAAAAAATGGTAGTAAGTGAAAAGCTGAAGCTTTTTGCTTTGAGACAGAATTATTCTTTTTGGGCACTCAATAAAGCATCTTAACTCTTCAGCCTTTCCTAAGGTATAGAACATAATTTTCAAGGCATGTTCACTTGCATAATGCTGTTAGGTGTTTGAAAGTATGAGGATGTAAAAACAGCAGGAGGAAGTATGAAGTTTCCTTCTGTTTATTGTGATTTAGAAGTAAAGATTAAAACCAGTCCAAAATAAATCTGCCACTGTAGGTGGAAACGCAGCTTGTGTATAAATACTGAAGCTCTTATGTCAGGAAAGACCTACCCAAAAGTAAGGATGACTGGTCTATAGCTGTGTTTCCTCTTACTGCCTCGTATAGTGTGTGATCTTTATCACATGATGAAGGATCCCAATGTGTTAATAGTCAGTAAAATCTTGTCTGTATTGCCCTCATCTGATAACAGCTTTATGATTAAAGTCAAGTGAAACAGTACTACAGCCAACAGAAGTGTTTGTGCTGTTGTGCCTAAAATACAGTATCTGCACCTGGTGCTGAAAGAAGCCTGGTAAAGAGTCCATACTTTGGGAGCAGTTTGTCAGTTGCAAATATGATAGAAGTACAGATAAATAATCAAGCAGATTCAGATGCTGACAAACTAAACAGTCATACCTGAAATGAAAATAGAAAAATACATAGTGTATTTTATTCTAATATCCTAAGTATATTATTTAGATGCTAGTGAACGTGGCAGGAAGTGGAGAATCCATAGACTTAAGGAAAATAAAGTTGAAACTTGGCTGCTGCCTTGACATTTGTTCATCTTTGTTTAAACTTCCTATCAGGAGTAATAGTATATTTAGGTAGAGGAGTTCAAGAAATTAATGGGAAAAAAACAGTATTAGCAGAAAACTATTAAGTTTGGCTGTACGCAACACTTTGTTTTCAAACAAAAGTGGGATTAACCTACCTGTATTTTTTACTTTATAGTTGGTATAAATTAGTGTCAGTTCAGCTACGTCTTTCTGTGTGGTTGATGCTCTTCCATACCAACAGTCTTTTTCCAGAACCTATCCTGGCATTTACATGGATTTGAAGATGTCACATTAATCCTTTTAGAACTAAGGCCAACACTGGACTCCCTTTACTGGACATGAGCAGGCAATGTGTGTGCACAGCACAGAAAGCCAACAGTATCCTGGGCTGCATCAAGAGCTTGGCCAGCAGGTTGAGGGAGGTGATTGTGCTCCCATACTGTGCTCTCATGAGACCCCACTTGGAATACTGCATTCAGATATGGGGCTCCCAACATAAGAAAGGCTGAGAGAGTTGGGGTTGTTCAGCCTGGAGAAGAGAGGGCTCTGGGAAGACCTTATTGCGCCCTTTCAATAATTGAAGGGGAATTACAGAAAGGTGATGGCAGACTTTTTAATAGGAGCTGTTGTGATAGGAAAAACGGTAATAGTTTTAAACTAGAGGAAGGTAGATTTAGGCTAGATATAAGGAAGACATTCTTTGCAATGAGGGTGGGAAGGCACTGGCACAGTTTGCCCAGAGACGTGGTAGATGTCTTATCTCTGGAAATATTCAATGTCAGGCTGGACAGGGCTCTGAGCAGCCTGATCTAGTTTAATGTCCCTAGTTGCGGGGGGTGGACTAGATGGCCAAAATAAGGCTCTGGCAAAATTCTGAAGCCTTGCAGGGGGAACAGTAGCATTTCCTTTCAGTAGCAGCTAGCCAGGTATGTTTTCTCAAATTCTTTCAAATTAAGCTTGTTTTCAGTTTTAAGCAAGAGCTACTTGACATTCGTGATTTTACTTTTTTTGTCTGTGGACATCACTGCTAAATTTGAATGCCTTAATACTAAATTAATTTACTGCTGTAATCAGAATATTTCCACTGTAATACCATGCTACTCCAATTGTACTAATTAAAATCTTGCCAGGGTGAAATATAGGGAGCAGGAAGCAAGGCACTCTACTAAGGAAAGTGCTTTCCTACCCCATGACTTGGAGCAGCCTTCATAGCTATTCCACCTAGCCCTTAGGCATTAATTATGTCCTTTATGCCCTTCCTAACAGGCAGCAATCCTTACCATGCCCTGCATGAAGTAGGGAAGAAGAGGAAGTCATTATAGAATTTTTCAGAGTTTCAACCTACTGTTGGGATTCATAAAATTATTTCTTATGCACCTTCTTTTTCTTCTTTGTACAGTGAACCTAAACCAAGGAGAAGAACTGGTTCTTGTTTGTGTTCAGGATTTGGTAATTCCTTATACAATTTATCATGACACCAGAACAACTGTTCCCACATATTACCAGTAACCCATTTCTTTGCAGTGTTTTGTCCGTATGAGCAGAAGCCAAAATATTCCCAAAGGGAGACCTTTCTTTTAATTCATTTCTCATATTAAAATGAAGGTCAAAAGGAAAAAAAAATCTAAAATTCATAGTGTGAAATGAGTTAACTCAGCTTTTTTGGTCATTTCTTTATTTAACTCAGTTCTCCCCATGTTTAAAAAAAAATGCTTTCACTATTTGTCAATAAATTTCAGTGAATTTTTTAAGATAACTTAAAAGCTGGAGCAGTTTTAATGTGTACCACTAGTAGAAAGTAAATCCTTGTGTTCATGCCCTAAAATGCCTTTTTATTTAATTTGTAAAATCAGCTGGACTTTTAGACCTCTAGCAATCATTTTAGTCAAAACTACCTTGCTGATCAGAAAATTACTGCTAATTCTGCATACAGCTATTGCCAACCCTTTAACATTTAATTGGAAGAGGTTATGACAGAAGTATTGTATTTTTATTCTTTTGGATACAGAGTAGCTCTAGAATGTAAGACCCTTCAACTGTAATTCGTTGTATTTCTGTTCAGTATGCAATACCATGCACTGACAGCATCTAAACACAGAAAACTCATAGTAACCCTTAATTCAGGAATTAGGGAATATTAACTTGAGCAAGAAAATTGTCTTTCAAACTCAACTCTAATACATTTGCATAGGAAATTAAGTAGTTTTATGAGACTTTTGCTGTCCTGTTTTATATCCTCCACTATACTTCAAGGTGTTTCTAATGTGTACTTTGCTCTCATTTTGAAATATTATTTTTGACTGTTCCCATTTTTCTTTCAGTGCCATTCAGTTCCATAAGGGCCAAATGCTACCACACTTGCACTGCAGTGGGACTGCTGCTTCAAAAAGAGCTGTTTGGCATAATTATGATAAAACTTGATTGCTTATACTTCATTATGTTCTAAGTGCTTATAGAAGTAATAGTTGCTTACTCACACACTTCTTTGAATTTGACTTGGGGCTATCTTGTTATGTTATAACCTATCAGCTGGGAACCTTGACCTGTATGTTGGCTGCATTTTTTAATTACTAACATATTTTGTTAATTGTTCACCAACAAAGAACAGCAACCTAAAATCTCCTGTTTAATGAGCTCATTACAATGCTGTACACTTCTTAAATGGTGGTCATTACATATGTGACAAATAAAGAAAGCTTTCTTGAGCTGGATAAAACCAAACTCAAACCAGTTCATCTAAACAAGTTACATATGAAGGACTTTGTGCTTTGCTTAGGAAAAATATGTTCAAGATTAAGAATGAATACTATTAATATTCATGTTCATATATTTTAAGACAGTATCCCAGGACCTATAAAAAAAGGTTTTTACTGCTTGTTATACAATACACACATATTATTTCTCGGATTTTCTTCAGATATAAAATAACCCTGAGACATAAAATATTTCTGTGGGGTTTTTGGGGGTTCTGGGGTTTTCTGGTTCTTTTTTTTTTTTTTCCCCAGTAAATCTTTGTATTTTTTCTTGATTTGGCAAAAGCATAAGGAACTGATTAACAAATAAGTTAAAATCTAAATAGTATTGTTTAGAATAAATCAGTAAAAGCTTTTTCTTTAAGGGTTTTGTACTACTTGTACATAAGCAATTCAAAATGGCAAAACCAATTCGTAAGACTTGCAGAATATTGTTGTCGCAAGGTCCACAGAACAGTATCTAGAGGACTATAAAATATGCTATCAGTCTGTTGACCAGGAAAAAAAATGGAGCACACTTTGTTGATAAAGATTAGAAAGGCAATAATGATCAGCTTCAGCCATGTTGTGTCTGCTCAAACATCCTGGACAGACTAGAAAGGTAGCTCCCTTATGCTTTGAATCCTTACTTCAACAAAACCACTCTTGGAACACAATGGACCATTATTTTTTTTTTTTTTCTCTTCTCTTCTTGATTTAGGCTTAAATTGGTCTATTAGTATCTAGCTATGCCATGAAGGCTGCTGGTGTGTCTTCACATAGGCTTAGCTGGAGCACAAATCTTCCCAGAAGAGGATCATTAAATGTGGTGGTGTGATAATGGAGGGCCTGGCTACTCAACTAAATAGGTGTTCTAGTTCTTATGGTGATAATTAAAATTCCTAGAGCCCCTGTGCAGGCAACATAAGCAACTGCAATTAGTTGGAAGGTATGCCTACGGCTATGCAGGCAAGAAATGCTGTGTTTGGTAATGTAGCAAGGGTAGGAAACTAATGTAGTCAAGTCATGAAGGAGATCTTATAAAAGAGATCCAGTACAACTGAGGTCAGTGCACAGGGATGTGAAACTGGCATGTCATGAAAGTAATGAGTTACAAGGATAGAACAGAAAATGAAAGACACATGAGTACAGAGAAATGAAGTATAGCAGGCGCAGGGACTTTATTAGAGAACTAGTAGGTGGGCAGGACTAATGAGATGTAAATGGAGCCATAACAGAGCATAAGAAAAATATATGTATGGGAAACTTCATTACATAGGAAATTGTATCAAAAATCTTCTCCTAGTAGAAGAGTGGAATAAGTAGAAAGTGGACTTAATAGAAGAATGCGTTCTTGAGCAAATATATGAAATAGATAGCAAGTAATGCCAAATACTTAAGGACAAGTAGCAAAAACTCTGGAGAAATTTGAGATTAAAGCTTTAGAAGTATAGAATCTTGGAATGCTTTGAGTTGAAAGCGACCTTAAACCCCGTCTAGTGCCAATCCCCCTGCCATGGGCAAGGACACCTTCCACTGGACCAGGTTGCTCCAAGCTCCATCCAACCTGGTCTTGAACACTGCCAGGGATGGGCAGCCACAGCTTTTCTGGGCAACCTGTGCCAGAGCCTCACCACCCTCACAGGGACGATTTTTTCCTAATCTCTAATCTAAACCTTCCCTCTGCCAACTTAAAGCCATTCCTCTTTCTTCTGTCACTGCATGCTCTCGTAAAAAGTCCCTCCCCTGATTTCTTGTACGAGTACCCCCTTTAGGTACTGGAAGACTGTTGTAAGGTCTCTTAAGGGCGTTCTCTTCTCCAGACTGAACAAACCTTGCGTAAGGATAAAGAAAGTTGCCCATCAAATGGAAGACAAGGTGACTGAAGAGTGGAAGAGAGCTACCCTTCCTGAAAAAAAATAAAAATAAATATATATATATACACACACACGTGCATATATATGTGTATATATATGTATATATATGTGTCTATATATGTATAAGTAAGTTAAACACTAATGATCATTACTGTTAAGTAATCTTCTAATCAAATGCAACAATGAAGTTTCCTAAGGAGTTTGTAATGTCAATTGTTTAAGGAAAATTCACTATTAGTCTTGAATAGGTGATGTGCAGAATGAATCCTACATACATTGTCTTTGCACCACAACAGGACCACAGTAAAGACTAAGGACAACCAATAATGATCAGCGAGCAATTATGAGACTGTTAGTAAACCAAGAGTGAGAAGTTATTTTGAAACAGTTCTTGCAACAACAAAAAAAAAAAAACAGGGGAAGAAAAGAAAATACGCAGTTCTCTGCCCCCGCATCTACACACAGTTCCTACACCATGAATATTACAACCTCTGCCCAGGGGCTTGTATAGGCTATATCAAGCATTTCTACAGCACTGCTTTCTCTTTTTTGATATGGCAGATGCAGCTGGTTAGTCTGAGCTATATTACACTAACTATCTGCAAGTAATGTGTGGAGACACGGAGGAAGCATGTGACCAGTGATGCATACCTTTTAGGGATGCTGGAAGGAAAATAATCCCTTCTTGAAAATCTATGCTCCATATTATAGGCAGTGCGGCCATTCCTTAGTCAGGTAGACCAACATAATAGGAATAGACTGGGACTTCCCAGATGCTTTTGGTCTGTATTCCTGCCCAGCTACTACTGAGAATAACTGCAGAAAGGATAGGACTAAACAGTTTTTGCATAGAATTCACCTTGTAAGTGCTAAGGAGAACATAAATAGGTAGATATGAAACACAAATTTCATGTCTGCCAGTCAGAGTCCAACTGCTGGGAGATGTTTAGAAGAAAGGTTTCTCTTTGAGCAGAGTATTCTTGGAAATCAATTCCACAGAATCCTCTTCTTAAGTAGCTTCCATGTTGTGCCATCACAGGAAGCTGATTATATACTGCCTTGGAGATACTATTATTTACATCTATGTATAGTAAATGTAAAAACCATGATGAAATTTGTAGCATTTTGTTCTCACTTTAGTCAATGGCAAGGGTTCTCACCAGTTATAGAGAATCAAGTCTTGGATCTCAAATTAGAAGCACTCATGGCTTGATTTAATATGATAACTTCATCTCTATAAGTGAAAGTACAAAGTCAAACCTGAAAAATAGACTAATAGCATACTATCAGTGCTTATTTGACCCACTAGCAAAAAACGTATATGGTAATCAGAATCAAAGCATCACAGGATCATTTATGGTTGGAGAGGACCTTTGGAGATCCTCTAGTTCGACCCCCACAGCCAAGGCAGGGCCACATAGAGCTGATTGCACAGGAACGTGTCCAGGCGGGTTTTGAAGGTCTCCAGAGAGGGAGACTCCATGACCTCCCTGAGCAGCCTATTCCAGTGCTCTGCCATCATCAGTGTACAGAAGTTCTTCCTCACGTTGAGGTGAAACGTCTTGTGTTTTAGTTTATGGCCATTGCTCTGTGTGCTGTCACTAGGCACCACTGAAAAGAGTCTGGCACCATCCTCCTGGCCCCACACCTGTAGGGGAGCAGTGATAGGCAAAGCTGAGTAATGTTTGCAGATTTGTATCTATGCTTTCATGACAACTGTGGAAATTGGAAGTCTGAAAAAAAGAGGTTGAAAGTCTTCATCTAAATTTTTTTGTGATTCTTTAGCCTTAGAAAGCAGCTAAGTTCACTGAATGCTATAAATTCCACTAAAGGATTTAATCTAAGTTACTGCCCTTTTAAAAGATGATAAAAAATAACTTACTTCTGAAAGTATATTTCTTTCTTGGAGTCAAAAAAAAGCTGGTTCCACTCATTAAATCATGGATTGCTAGCTTGTTTTGTCTTTCTCATTGGATATGTTAAATGCCACAGTCATTTCTCTTGGATCACAAAGGAAGTGTCAAAATTTCACAGGAAGTTTATACTGTTGTTTCTTAACTTTGTAGAAAGCTTCTAATTCAGGGATACTCAGCTTGAATTTAAATACAGTTTGCCCAGTAGCCAGTTCACTTTTAAGCCAGGTTTCCACATACTGGATGGAAGGTGTATGTTTAATCTTTTCTGCTAATACTGTGCCTAGACTTATGTAGATGAATTCTAAATGATAAGTGTTAAAATTTATAGGTTAAAAGATTGCCCTTTGTGCTTGTTATTTCTTTTATTCAATGGCCTGCCTAAAATTTTTCTTTTTTTGCCCTTTCCCTCTTCTCATTAAGATAGATTAGTGTATTATTCATTATTAGCAGCAGTGAAAATAGACTTGATTTCATCTCCGGGTCCCTCACAGAGTAATTTATCTGAGCACCACTGCATGCTATCCTTCCTGCTATTTGCAATTTCTTTCATAACAGAATCAAACTAAACTCCTTGACCATTATTGCTGCATTGTATTTTCCTCCTTAGTTAGGTGAAATACCTTGTCATTCTAGATATTTAGATGTAACTAAAGCTTCTATTTTGTCATGGAGACATAATTCATTTTGTGGGACTATTTCTGGATCGCTCCTAAGCAAGTAAAGTCAAACTTTATGAAATTAACGTACTATCATTATTTCAGTTTGAAAAACATTCAAAGAGTATTTGGGACATAACTTCAGGATAATGAATTGTTAAAAAAAACCATCAAGGAGTGAATTTGGAACAACTCTATATCAATTTCTATAAATGTAATAATTACTCATAATGCACAGTCTTGATTGAACGCATTTTATGCATGTGGCCAGGAAAAAATATCAATCACTGTAAATACAAATATAAACTTAACCGTTGATCTAAGTTTTAAATTTGTCTCAAGCTATTATACTGAATTTCATCAGTTGTGGTATTTTTCTGTTACGTATTGCTAGGCTTATATACACTAGGATTTCACTAATTGTATTGCATCCCGTCTCCCTGCAAAGTTAGCTAACAGTTCCCTTAAAACAAATACGGTTCAGTGTTTGGATTTTGCTTAGGCCAAATGCAAAAAAAAAAAAAGAAAGAGAAGAGACTTCTCTAGAGCCTTGTTCCTTGTTCATGCAATAACTTTCCTGTCCACAGCTGCATTTGTAACCTAGCTGAGAAGAATATATTGCTGATAGTATTAAAATCCAGTACAAATAATCAGTTGATTGGAGTTGAAGAGGGAGATGGTGCAGCTGATTCACTGGGAACATGTGACTTCTAGGAGACGATGATATAACCAAAAACAGGTTGGCTTCCTAGTACTCATTGAGAGAAACTGATTTTAGTTGTAAAGATGAGAATTCTACAGAAGATGGATTTTTAGCTGGACATCGAGGTTTTTTCCCAAATGGCTAGTTCTGAAAAGTCTTCACAGGTTTATTTTAAATTCTGAACTTTAACTTCTTGTAGTCATGGCTTATCTACAAAGAGTAGGTAAAACAGACTAGGATTAGTAAAACTAGCTCAGCAACATTCATTTCCATGGATAAGGAGATAATCCCTACTCTGTGAAGTGATAAATTAGTTGATAATTCACTGACTGGAAATTCTAGGAATCAAGAATGACTGGTACGAAAGACTTTTGAGAAATTAAATGCTACAATTTATACGTATGGAACAGCAGCTAGTTTGGTTTTCTTTAATTTCTTCTTCCTTTTTTTTTTTTTTTCAATGGAAGCTCAAGGGAAGACAGGGAAACTAACTGGGAAAAACATATGATACAGAAAACTGGCATGGTTTAGCCAACTTCACTGAAAGCAGTTTGCTTCCATGTGTGATTGCTGTTGCATTAATCCCACTCTGAAGCTATGCTCTAACATGGCTTAGTTTTCAAGGTCTGTCTACAAACACTTAAGAACATCTACATTCATGCTCACTGTTGGTATAGAGCAGGTCATCATAATTTTTCCTTTTTGTGCTTTCTATTCTGATGAGGCCATGGAGGTTATATAACTAGTAGGACCTATCTTACTGTGCATCTACTATAATGACAGTGATGCCTCTAGCATTGCTTGTGTAGATACAACCAAAATGAAGACAGAGAATTAAGGAGTGTGGCCCTTAAAACACCCTAAAAGGTAACTAGTAAATATTTGTCTAGGGCAAATACTTGCCTGGGAGGAAAACAATGGTCTTTGAGTAAAGTAATCTGATGTAAGTTCACTATGTAGTCATAGGAAAGATTCTTCCACTATACCTTAAAAAGCTAGAATTCTTAATGATGTCTTCTTGTGCAAACCAGTTTTGAGCTAACTTGCACCAACATTGCAAAAACTTCAACATAGTTCTAGGCTGATGTTCAAATCAGAAACTCAGTGGTTTTTAGTAGAATTTCCTTCCTAAAGTGAAATTCGGATTTTCAGCATAAAGCTACATAAGTAAAATCCCAGTTACTGGGTCAGTATCACAAAGCACCAGGGCTCAGACCATCTGGGACACATCAAAATTTAAGATAAACTGAAGGAAAAGCTTGCAGAAATCCTAAGAAAGTCAATTAGCACACCCGTGCTTCCTTATTATCAAACATCTTTGCCACCTCCTGTGTTTTCATGTTCCATCTTTCTTTGTAGAGCTGACTTCTTTCTGTTCTTTTAAATCTGATACCTAACAAGTGCACTGGAAATATATGCTGCCACATGTACTTGCAGTCTTACTTGTGTTTCTGCCATCCTGAATAGTTCATTTTGTCTCTTGGCATTGCCATCTTTTCACACATTGCACTCTCTAATTTTCTCCCCCTCTAATTATTAGCCAGTTTAATAGTCTTACCACACCATACAATTGCATATTCTTGTATAATAGGTTTCATATATTCTTCATCTTTATTAACAGATTTGACATACTGCTGTAAGATACAGATTTTATGACACTTTATACAAAAAAAAGTAGCCTGCCGCAGAGCCATTTCCTCTGAATATACCTATATATGAAGAAGGCACCATTAAAGCCCCCATTCCTCCAGAAAGCCTCTGAATTAACTGAAATCCTTACTAGAAAAATGTTGAGGAAAATGCACAAAAGGGATCTCCCATTATATCATCTCTATTCTGCTCCTTCTGCAGGCTACATTGTCATATTCTTCATAAATTTAACATTAGTTGTCTCGAAACTAGTTCTTTCAGCATTCTTCTGTCATCCTTCAATAATGTTGGAGGATTAATACAACTGAACTGCTAATACACTGATCATTTTTAAAGCCAAATGTCAGGAGCTAGATGTGTATTTTTACATACAGAACTAAACTATAAAATCATACTTCCAGCATCATATTTTCAGTGCTTCTACCATTTCTTTTCAGTCCTGCACTTACTGCATTGCACAGAACATCATCTTTCCCTAAACAGATCTTGAATGGGGAAGTCTATTCAACAAAGGAAATAAATGTAAGGGAATATGGGTTTCATATAAGTTGAAATACGCTGGATAAAATCTGAAAATTAACCTTTTATTTTATAAGCAGCTGGGTTCTGACACTGTATCTTATGCATTCTATGCATGCTTTTGGGTCTAGTAACAACGAAAGCAGGATATTTCTGAGAAGTCAAAATTGCTAGCTAACAACAGTTGTTGCTCAAATTGTTTCTCCATTCCAATTCTGACAAACTGTTTTCTTTTTTCCTTACAGTTTTCCAGTTGTCCCACAGAGTCACTCGGGTGGTTCCAGAAAGCGCTCTTCTGATTGTTCTTGGTCTCTTCCTTGGTGGCATTGTATGGGCAGCAGATCACTTTCCCTCCTTTACCCTTACACCAGATGTATTTTTCTTCTATCTGCTGCCCCCCATTGTTTTGGATGCTGGATATTTTATGCCAAATAGACTGTTTTTTGGAAATCTTGGTTCCATCCTTCTGTATGCTGTCATTGGGACAGTCTGGAATGCTGCCACAACTGGTTTATCACTCTATGGCGTTTATCAGACAGGAATAATGGGTAAGTTTAATCTGCAAAGGCACAATTGTGAATGCTACTGTATGCCAGATGTTAGATGGATGATACTTTACAACTTAACAACTCTTTTCAGCAGGAAAAAAAACCAAAACAAAACACCAAAAACAAACAAACAATTGTAATGGGAGCAATCTGTAATATTTTTTGTGTTTCTTATATTTCCTTGCTGTAAATGTGTGCATATACTCTCAGGATAAAGTTCAGAATTCATCCTGCTAATGGATATCTGGACAAAAATACACTCTGAAGGGCTTGTTTGTTTCTGCTGTGATAGAAACCTTCAAAGTTACTGTGAAATGAAACTGTCATCCTTCAGTCAGCTTTAATATTAGGCAAGCAATGGTTGTTGAGTGAGTCTATATGCATGACATCTCTATTTTGTCTTCTAAGGCTGAAGATTGTAACTGAAAACTTACAGAGCTAAATAGCACATGTAAGACATGCTCTGTCTTAATTATACTGAAATATAAGAATATTGGGCTGCTAGAAGAGGCACAGAACAGCAATTTTTAATCTCCTCAGCAGCTGTGGCATGCATATCTGCTATGTGCTGCCACCTGAAGAGCAATGATTCACACTGTATGTGAATTGCATGCGTTTTGAAACAGGTTTCCTACCTATGCTTTTTACTGTCTGTAGTGAAGAGCCCTTCTAGGACAAAATTCTGTTGGAATGAACTATTGAGTTCAAGAAAGTACTTACAGGGCACATCTGAGTGCTGCTGAGAGCAGTACAGATTTAGTGTGCTGCTGCACCTATGCACTTTGCCCATCCGTTCTTGGCAACCAGTGCTGAGATCCTGGGCTCTCTGTGTGGCTCGAAGACCGTGAGGGGTATGTTGTGCTGTATTAAAAACTCAACAGGGGGTCATGGGGCTGTTCTCTAACCACAGTGGTTCAAAATCGACTCAGAGCAATTTACCACAGACTTCCTTTTAAGTCCAGATAATAAGAGTGCCTCAAATGTCAGAAGCTGTAGAGACACTCTTGTGATGAAGAATTAAACTATTAGCCAGTTATTGCAGAAGATAACATAATAGAGATTTTCAGCCTGAAAGCCAGCTCTCATTATCCAACACGAGGAAGTAGCAAAACTTAGTTCTGGAAGAACTACAAGAAGACCACAGATTTGTTCACGTGAGACTCATTTTATATAACTGCAGATGTCTGTTATACAGACATCTACAACAGATTAAGCTTACATTTTAGATATTTACGTATAACACACAACTATAACACATTTTGTAAGCAAGAATTTTTCTTAAGAAGATACGAAGATGACAGTTTAGATGCAGACACTATTGGCTTTTATAGGTAGGTAAGACATTTTACGTGCTTGCAGCCTGTGAACACAATATATTGCATCCGCAATTTCACAGTTAAATACAGTTTTTCAGGAACAAAAAAGATGACAAAGGGATACTACTACTGCAACAGATTGGACAGGTAGGACAAGGATTTCGTTCTTCAAATATCCAAGCTGTTTGGAACAATTTAAAAAATACAATCAAAAATATTTTATTAACGTTCTGGGAAATATAATGAATGACAATTACTTTTAAAATATGTTTATAAAAAACATTAAAGGACAAGCATTGGCATCTTTATGACATGTGAAATGGGAAAGTATTTTCCCAAAAAAAATTATTTTAAGTGAAAAATCCATTTATCTCTTACTCTCCTCCCAATCCGTATGCAATTCTCAACTAACTGTAAAAGCTGGATTAAATGGCTACATGTTCTTCATCACTATGAAAATCTTTCAGTGACAGTATACACTAGAACTCTGAGCTTACAGTTAAACAGGAGAATCAGCCCTTACCACAGGTCACAGCTAAAGCTCTACAAGCTAAAAATAGAGATGTTAACAAAAGCAAACAATAAACTGACATGCCTGGTGAATTTAAATGTTTAGAATGAGCATTAATTGATATCCTGTGGGGACTTTCTTTACCACCAAGGCATATTATAATCTGCTAGAGTTCTAATTTCAGATATGGAAAAGGCCAGACTAGCCTGTCCCTGATTCAAACTATGTCATTCCCCAGCAAAGCTAAGTAGGACTTTAAAATACCTTCTTGACACACACTTACTAATCCACTAAATACATTGTGTTGGCCTCAAAGACGTCAGCAAGATCTCAGTACCACACTTAGTGAAAACCCTTCCTGTTGTTACTTATTTGCTGAAGTTAGGAGAATGCTGAGTTAATTTCTGGAAGGGTTCATAACAGCCTCTGGTTAAAGTTCTATGGCATATTTTTGTTTCTACCACACTTTGTTTAAGATTGGATTGAATGCTAAAAGTAATATCATTAAAATGTAAGAATGTATATCCACTGCAAAAATTAACTAAAACCAAATTACGTTCATTGAAGTAACAGCCCACTAACCATTGAATGGGCCTATAGTATTGTCCGTCAATATGAGATGGAATGATCCAAACTGAATTACACAGATTTACTACATAAACATCAAAGTAGCTTTGTTCACATTCAGTATCCTTATAGATATTACAATTTGCAGAAGAAAAAGACAGAAGGTGATAATAACAAAGAAATCCTTCAGAAATGAACTTAAAAATCAGCACCTAAACTATATCCACACCACAGCCATACCAATCTCCTTTCACAGAATAAGAAATATTTAATCCAAAATCTTCCTGGCTGATTGCGCCTAAGTGTTCACCATCTGCTGAAGAACACACGCAGTGCTTATCCGTGGAATAACTGTGGTTGTGACTAATATTTAGAAATTTTTTTCCTGTACAGTCTAGGTCACAGCAACAAAATGCTGAGTATGTGCAGAAATCTTAAAACGGGCCCAGTGAATTTACCTTGCTCAGGTGTCATTGCTGGCACCTAGTCAATCCAGACTCCAGACTCCTGAGCTGAAAGAAGCAGTGGCCATGTATCACTCGGAAATAACTTGCATTATTAGTCTAAATAGAAGACTGATTTAGTGTCCTGGGTTCAGCAGTAGCAGTCATTTTTCTCCTCCTTAGTAGCTGGTGCAGTGTTGTGTTTTTGATCTTTGGCCTGGGAACAGCACCGATAACACCGATGGTTTTAGCTACTGCTTAGAATGTTTAGTCTGACCAAGGACATTCTGAGTCTCATGCTCTGCCAGGGAGGAGGGGAAGCCGGGAGGAAGCAGAGGAAGCAGAGACAGGACACCTGACCCAAACTACCCAAAGAGGTATTCCATACCACAGCATGTCATGCCCAGGATG